>JALGBA010003963.1:67500-155000 GCA_023970755.1 Azemiops feae
TTGCAGCATCCCCACGGTCGCGTGATCAAAACTTGGATCCTTGGCAACTGACTCGTATTTATGACGGTCGCAGTGGCCCGGGGGGGGGGTCACGTGATCCCCTTTTGCGACCTTCCGACAAGCAAAGTCAACGGGGGAAGCCAGATTCACTTAACAACCGGGTTACTAACTTATCAACTGCAGCGATTCACTTAACAGCTGGGGCAAGATAGGTCATAAAGTGGAGCGAAACTCACTTAATAAATGTCTCGCTCCCAGCAGCAGAAATGTGGGGCTCAATTGTGGTCATAAATTGAGGACCACCTGTGTTTGTAAAAATAATAAAAGGCGTGTTAAGAAACAAATAAATAAGTAAATAAATTTTCCTGACAGTGAGGACAATTAGCCAGTGGAACAACCTGCCTCCAGAAGCTGTGAATGCTCCAACGCTGGAGGTTTTTAAGAAGAGACTGGACAGCCATTTGTCTGAAATGGTGTAGGGTTTCCTGCCTGAGCAGGGGGTTGGACTAGATGACCTCCAAGGTGCCTTCCATCATCATCATCATCATCATCATTATCTTTTATTCATTAGACATGAACCTCAGTCAACTAACTCTTTCTGGCTAAATCTAAGAAGTCTACTTTTTTCTCTCTAACCACACAGTTTTCTAAAGGGGCTCATCATAATTAGCCACAAAGCCATCACACAAACTGAACGTGTGTAAACCATACATAATAGACCTAAAGTTAGAGCTGATTCATTGTGCAACTTATTTCAGAATAATAGAATTTGAAGGGACCTTGGAGGCCTTCTAGTCCAACCCTTGCTTAGGCAGGAGATCCTACTATTTCAGACAAATGGTTGTCCAGTCTCTTCTTAAAAACATCCAGTGATGGAGCACCCACAACTTCTGGTGGCAACCTGTTCCACTGGTTAATTGTTCTAACTGTCATGAAGTTTCTCCTTATTTCTAGGTTGCTTCTCTCCTTGATTAGTTTCCATCCGTTGCTTCTTGTCCTGCCTTCAGACGCTTTGGAGAATAGCTTGACTCCCTCTTCTCTATGGCAGCCCCTGAGATATTTAGTGACCTATACCATTCGAGACAAATGGCTGTCCAGTCTCTTCTTAAAAACTTCCAGTGATGGAGCACCCACAATTTCTGGTGGCAAGCTGTTCCACTGGTTTATTGTCCTCACTGTCAGGAAGTTTCTCCTTAATTCCAGGTTGCTTCTCTCCTTTATCAGTTTCCATCCGTTGCTTCTTGTCCTGCCTTCAGGTGCTTTGGAGAATAGCTTGACTCCCTCTTCTTTGTGGCAACCCCTGAGATATTGGAACGCTGCTATCATGTCCCCCCCCCCTAGTTCTTCTTTTCTCTAAAGTAGACAATTTCCATGTAAATTGAAATAAGTAATCCAGGCAAGGATTTCAGTGAGGGCTTTGGGGTTCTTCAACCGGAAAGAGGGCAAGTCACCTTCCAGGAATCAGAAAGACTCCTGAGCATGTGCAGAATGCATCTCACTCAGCTGAGAACAAAAAGAGATGAACAATTGTGCAGGTTTTTTTCAGGGTTTCCAATAAGCCTTGATTTTGGAGAGCAGGCAGTCGATAAATATAACAGGATTGGTTTGTTTGTTTTTTGTTCCTCTGTCTGCATTAAATAGACAACTGCAGAGCAGCAGACAACTGACCTTGGCATCCTGAAAGAGCTGGGCAGGTTCAGATTCAGATCCTGCCTGGATGGGGCACCACTAGGAAATCTCAGAGTGATAGTCTCGAATTGAAAAAAAAATCTGCCGAACACAGCAACTCCCTTTAGTAACATCATCACAGGAGTTGAGCTGAAGACCAGGCAGTCTTTCGTCATCCCCCCTCTTTGGGTCAATACTCAGATATATAGATAGTCCTCTACTTACAACAATTCATTTAGTGACCGTTCAAAGTTACATGGGCTCTGAAAAAGATGACCGTTTTCACCCTTACGACCGTCGTTGCATCCACCTAGTCACCTGATCAAAATCCAGACGCTTGGCAACTGACTCATATTTACGACGGTTGCAGCGTCCCCGGGGGTCACGTGATCCCCTTCGGCGACCTTCTGACAAGCAAAGTCAACGGGGGGAGCCGGATTCATTTAACGACCGCACGATTCGCTTTAACGACTGCAACGATTCATTTCACAGAGCTGTCCCCGGGCTCACGTGATCCCCTTTGGCCAAAATCAACGGGGGGGGGAGGAGGGGGAAACCCGGATTCCCTTAACAACGGTGCTACTAACTTTAACAACCGCAGTGACTCACTTAACAACGGTGGCAAGAACAGTCATAAAAAGAGGTGACAATTCACTTCAGCGACAGAAATTGGGGGCTCTCAATGACGGTCACAAGTCCAGGACTGCCTCGACTGCTCCTGAATAGGGAGGCTCGATTAGAGAGACCAAATCGACAAGTCTGATCCCAAGACTCAGCCCCCTCTTCCCCCCCCCCCCCCGGTCCGCCTTAAACCCGGCCAGCCGGTCTCTTACCTGGGCGTAAGCGCTCCCCCCAGTCCGGCACGGTAAGGACCCACTCCGGAGCAAGCGTGCGTGGGAACGGTCCTGGGCTCTGAGCCCCCCCGGGGCGATCCCTTCTTGCTCCATCTTAAGGAAGTGGCTTGGGGGGGGGGAAGAGAGAAGGGGGGAGAGAAAGGGAGGTCTCCCCACTCCCCTCCCTCCGTCTGCAGGCGCAGGAGACCGCGCCTTCGCAGGGGGATCGATCGCCCCTGCTCGCCCCCCCCCCCCCCCGCCGCCTGCCTGCCTGCCTGCCTGCCTGCCTGCTTGCGACGCCGGCCTCGCTCCTCCTCTCTTTTGCAAAGCCCGGGCGGCGACGGCGGCGGTGGATCTTTCCCGGCTGGTGCAGCTCCAGAGCGCCAGGAGCTGCGGCAGGCGGCGCCGGACCGCAGAGAGAACCCTTCCCGCACCTCCTTTGGAAGGGAATCGGCTGGCCGCGCTCGTCTCTCGGTCTGCCCGGCTGTCTGCCTGCCTGCCTGCCTGCCTTCTAGCTGGTTTTCTCTTCTCGCCCCCGTGCACATCTGTCGACAGGACGGTGCTCCCGTTTCTTGTCAGTCCGTCTGTCTGTCTGTCTGTCTGTCCGTCCGTCCCTCTCTTTCTCCTCTCAGGATCTTTAGTGATTTAATTATCGGCTTTATAAAGACTCCCGTCTCACAAAAAGTGACTGGGAGCGGCGTACATCTGGCCATTAACTAACTACTCAGCAACTCTCTCTCTCTCTCTCTCTCTCTCTCCCTCCCTCCCTCCCTCTCTCTCTCGCGATCTATCTATCAATGGAGATTCTCAGTCCTCCAGGATAGGTCATAGTTATCCCAAAGGTGCTTTTTCACACCTGGACTTTCTTTGTTTTCTTTGAAGACGTTTCGCTTCTCGTCCAAGAAGCTTCTTCAGCTCTATCTATCTATCTATCTATCTATCTATCTATCTATCTATCTATCTATCTATCTATCTATCTATCTATCTATCTATCTATCTATCTATCTAATTACTCCTGTCACTTCTGATTTCTATTTTCTTAACTTTCTCTTTCATTATCTATCCATCCATCCATCCATCTATCTATTTTACATAGCAGCCCATTTCACAAAAAGTGACTTTAGGCAGTGTACATTTATCTATATGATCTATCTACCTCCCCCCCCCCCTCTCTCGGTCACTTCCTCCCTCTCCCCAAATCTATCCTTTCATCGATTTACCCATCCATCTTTCTCTCCACTCAATAACTATCTTTCTTTACTCATCATCTACCCATCTCTCTCTCTCTCTCTCTCTCTCTCTCGGTTTCTCTCCTTCCACTTTCGCAACCCCAGCCTGGCATCCCCTTTAACAGCAGCTGATCGCTCCCTCGCTCGCTTTCCCCCAGAGCCCCCCTTAGGCAGGGCCGGCCGGAGAGGCGCCAGAGAACTCCATTTCCCGAGAAGCCTTGCGCCCTGCCGGCTCTTCCCTCCTCCTCCTCCTCCTCCTCCCCCTTCTCCCTCCTCCTGCTCCTTTTTCCAAATCGGGCTTCCCTCCCACCGCTCACTCGCCTTCACCTTTTCCCACCGCGATCTCTTCTCTCCTGCGCCGGAGTGACTGCGGATTGACAGACGGGGGAGAAAAGGTAGGCGTTACCGCGGAGCCGGTGGACTGGGGGGGGGGGAGGAGGAAGGCGGAGGCTTGAGATCCTCCAATGAATGGGAGGCTGGCTCAGCACCAGGTGGGCCCCTGCAGGATGGCTTTCCGGGGGGTCTCCTCTCCCTTCCTGGGAGTTTTAGTGCCATCAAAGTTTGGGGGGGTGGGGGGGTGCAAGGCAGAACGATATGCAAAGGAGCAAGGCTGAACGGATGCAATCCAAATCCTTGGGATCACAGTGCCCATCATCCACTCCCACCCTGCCCGTTGCCCTTAGTCGCAGCATGCTTTTTCCTGCTTGGTGGGTAAAGGCAGATTATTTGGGGGAAATGAAAGGCCTCAAGTAACTTCCACGCAAGGACCCTACTGCAATTCCATCCACACCAAATACAGGTAGTCCCTCAACTCGTTTAGTGACGGTTCAAAGTTACAAGGGTGCCGGAAAAAGGGACTTAGAACCGTGTTTCGCACTTACGACCGTTGCAGCATCCCCAGGGTCACGTGATCAAAATCCAGGCGCTTGGCAACTGGTTCCTATTTATGACGGGTTGCAGAGTTCCGGGAGTCACGTGATCCCCTTTTGCGACCTTCTGACCAGCAAAGTCAATGGGGGAAGCCGGATTCGCTTAACGACCGTGTGACCGATTTAACGACTGCAGTGATTCACTTAACAATTGTAGCAAGAAAGGTCACAAAAAAAGGGGCAAAACTCCCTTAGCAACTGTTTTCCTTAGCCATAGAAATTTGGGCCTCATTTGTGAGGGTAAGTCAAGGAATAACCTGTAATTCCGTCCACTTTAAGGGCGTGACAAATTACCTGCCTTGAAAGAAAGGTACAGGTAATCCTCAACATGCCAACAATCCATTTAGCGACCGCTCATAGTTATGATAGCACTGAAAAAATGACTTACAATCGGTTCTCACACTTATGACAGTTAATAATAATAATAATAATAATAATAGTAGTAGTAGTAGTAATAAAGTTAGAAGGGACCTTGGAGGTCATCTAGTCCAACCCCCTGGTCATATGATCAAAATTAGGGCACTTGGCAACTTAATTTATTGATGATGGTTCGGTTCCTAACCAGCTTCCAACCAGCTTCCTAACCAGCTTCCAACAAGCAAAGTCAATGGGGGAAGTCATAAGTCGAGGACCATCTATCAAGAGTATATCAATTATACAGAAATTAAACTCACTCGTCATTATTCGGGGGAAATTTCCATTCCCAGAATCATTTATGTATTAAGCTTCTGAGCACAAGTAAGTTGCTTATTCTGTTACTTTTCTACAGCAAAGGAACCCCCTAAAGTCCATCTAAGAGTCAGTTGCACCCACAAATATGATGTGGCCCCATCCACTTTAGCGGCGCCGTGCAGATGGTCCAATTCCTGATCTTCCTTTTCCTGTCTTTCCTTTTATGGGCAAATATTTGTCTAAGGCACAGTTTTCTTAACCTGGGCAATTTTAAGACGTGTGGAATTCTGGGAGTTGAAGTCCGCACAGCTTAAGGTTGCTAAGGTTGAAAAACACCGTCTAAAGGTGTTTGCTTAACTGGCTACAGGGGTAGGCAACCTTGGCTCTTTTATGACTTATGGACTTCAATTCCCAGAATTCCTGAGCCAGCCATGCTGAGGGGAAAGGGAGAGGCTTCCATGCTGAGCCATGCTGGCTCAGGAATTCTGGGAGTTGAAGTCCACGAGTCATAAAAAAGCCAAGGTTGCCTACCCCTGGGGATGGGTGGACTTCAGCTTCCAGAATTTTCTGCAATGCCCAAGGAATTCTGGGAGTTGAAGTCCAGAGGTTTGGAAGGTATCCGCATTAGGAACAAAGGTTGAAGGGAAACAGCTAACCTTACCTTACCTGAAGCTCAGTAAACGTCATGGAATTCCTAGTCTTTCAGCTAGCATTAGTTATGCCTTAGGGATAATAATCCGGTTTTCAGACAATACTGTCTGTTCTCTCCTCCTTTCACAGGTTCTTGGAAACCCAGAGGATGGCCCACACTAAGCAGTTTGCGACAAATTTTACACAAACCCTAATCCCTTGAAAGAAGATTGTTTGGTAAGACTTGTGGGGGGGGGGGCTACATGCAATAAAACCCCTGCCCAGGTTTATGATAGTGGGACTTCAGAGTAAATTTGAATTTAGTTTGAATTTAGGGTTAGGGTGCACCTCGAAACATAAGCAGACCTGAAGCAGCCACATCCTTTTGTCCTAGAGCAGGGGTAGGCAACCTTGGCTCTTTTATGACTCATGGACTTCAACTCCCAGAATTCCTGAGCCAGCCATGCTGAGGGGAAAGGGAGAGTGCCTGGCTGAGGAATTCTGGGAGTTGAAGTCCCCAAGTCATGAAGGGGCCATAGTTCCCTCATGCTGGCTGAGGAATTCTGGGAGTTGAAGTCCGCAAGTCATGAAGGGGCCAAAGTTTCCCCCGTGCTGGCTCAGGAATTCTGGGAGTTGAAGTCCACAAGGCATGAAGGGGCCAAAGTTTCCCCCATGCTGGCTCAGGAATTCTGGGAGTTGAAGTCCACAAGTCATAAAAGAGCCAAGGTTGCCTACCCCTGTCCTAGAGCAATATTTTACCAATTTGGTAACTTTAAGAGGCATGGACTTCAATTCCCAGCATTCCAGCTGGCTGGGGAGTTCTGGGAGTTGAAGTCCACACGCCTTAAAATGACCAACTTTGAGAAACATTGGTGTAGATTGCACAAGTTAGTTGGGCAGCATACCTGTTTAATAAATTATTAACGGTTGTTGCAGAGTCAGCCAGATGTTAAGACTGGATTTGGCATTTTTATCCACCTATCAAGTCCTTCCCAAGGACCTGGGACGGGCAGATGTTGTTCAATGGTGTTAGCGAAGGGTCTTCAAACATGGCCCTTTTATGACTTGTGGACTTCAACTCCCAGAATTCCTCAGCCAGGCACGCTGGCTAAGGAATTCTGGGAGTTGAAGTCCACAAATCATAAAAGGGCCAAGTTTGAAGACCCCTGGTGTTAGCTGTTCTAAATAAAACTGCCTTTTGCAATAGACTGATGGAGATTTTGTCAATGCTGATGGTGTTCAAGTGGTATTCTGGTTGTTTTGGGATTGTACCCAAGGTGTCTATCACTATTGGTATTATCTGTACTTCCTTTTGGCACAGGTGTTCTGTTTCTACAAGCAGACCTCAACTTACAACAGTTCGTTTAGTGACGATTCAAAGTTATCCCAAAGGTGCTTTTTTTTCCAGAGGCAACTGGACTTTCTTGTTTTTCTTTGAAAACCTTTCGCTTCTCATCCAAGAAGCTTCTTCAGCTCTGACTGGATGGTGGGGAATGGAAGGATTTATATTCCTTGCGGACAATTGGTCGTTTGCACTCTTTTAGAGAGTCGTTGAGGCCACCTGGAGTCCTGTCTGTGTTTATCTATACAACACAGTCCTTTCCGCAGTTCCAAAAAGGCTCCACACGCATTTGCACCACTCAGGTGACCCCGAGGACACAGACAAACCTCCAAGTTGCCTCAACGACTCTCTAAAAGAAGGCAAATGACCAGCTGTCTGCAACAGACTGGGACGTTATGTGGAATGTGTTTGTTTGTTTGAATTTTAAAAGTCCCAAAGCACTTTAGCCTGTTCAGGTTTGTTTTTTTTCCTTATCAAAGAAGAAACAGTGCCCGTTGAGAACTTCAAATGCATCGTGTTACTTGAAATAGAACGCACTCTTCTTCCTGAAAGTTGGCAGCTTCGTTGTGCGAGGGTGTGGGTGTGCCAAAGTACGTACTGATTTTGTTTTCAGAGCTTTAATTATCCAGCCAGCAATAGAAAAGATTAAAGGCTATCGGCCGTTCTGACTAGCAGGTATTTCAAAGTGGCTGGGATTTTTTCCCCTAATCCTTGTAGAAATACTGGTTTTCTTCCTTCTGGGCTTGCTCAACCGCTTTTTGTATTTCTGCAGTGTTGTTGTTAGTTGCGAAGTCGTGTCCGACCCATCGCGACCCCATGGACCACGTTCCTCCAGGCCTTCCTGTCCTCTACCATCTTCTGGAGTCCATTGAAGCTCACGCCTACTGCTTCAGTGACTCCATCCAGCCACCTCGTTCTCTGTCGTCCCCTTCTTCTATTGCCCTCCATCTTTCCCAGCATCAGGCTCTTCTCCAGTGAGTCCTTCCTTCTCATTAGGTGGCCAAAGTACTTGAGTTTCAACTTCAGGATCTGGCCTTCTAAGGAGCAGTCGGGGTTGATCTCCTCTAGGACTGACCGGTTTGATCGCCTTGCAGTCCAGGGGACTCGCAGGAGTCTTCTCCAGCACCATAGCTCAAAGGCCTCCATTCTTTGGCGCTCAGCCTTTCTTATGGTCCAACTTTCACAGCCATACATTGCAACTGGGAAAACCATGGCCTTGCCTATACGCACTTTTGTTGGCAGGGTGATGTCTCTGCTTTTTAGTATGCTGTCTAGATTTGCCATGGCTTTCCTCCCCAGGAGCAAGCGTCTTTTAATTTCTTGGCTGCAGTCCCCATCTGTGGTGATCTTGGAGCCCAGGAAGATAAAATCTGTCACTACCTCCATTTTTTCCCCATCTATTTGCCAGGCATTGAGAGGGCCGGATGCCATGATCTTGGTTTTCTTAATGTTGAGTTTCAAGCCAACCTTTGCACTCTCCTTCTTCACCCGCATCCTTGTCTTATTTAGTGACCATTTGAAGTTACAACGGCGCTGAAAACAGTGACTTAGGACCGTTTTCCACACGACCGTTTCAGCATCGCCATGGGCACGTGATCAAAATTTGAAGGCTTGGCAACTGACATGTACTTACGACGGTTGGAGTGTCCCTGGGGGGGGTCACGTGATCCCCTTCTGCAAACTTCCGACGAGCAAAGTCAGTGGGGGAAGCCAGACTCACTTAACAACGGTCTTACTCCCATAACAACTGCACTGATTCACTTAACAATGGTGGCAAGGAGGGTCGTAAAATGGGGCAAAATTCACGTCACAACTGTCTCGCTTAGCCACATAAATTTTGGGCTGAATTGTGAGCCTCGGTGGGTCAATATAGCCTCCTAGTCTAGATAGTCCTTGACTTATGGCTAGAATTGGGAGCAGAATTTTCTGCTGCTGAATGCCTGATTTTATAAGCTTTTTCGCCACGGTTGTTAAGCAAATCACAATACCAGGCAGTCCTCGATTTACCACCGTAATTGAGCCCAAAAGTTATGTTGCTCAGTGAGACATTCTTTAAGGGAGCTTTGCCCCACTTTACGACTTTTCTTGCCACAGTGGTTAAGTGGATCACTGCAGTTGTTAAGTGAGTAACATCGTTGTTAAGTGAGTCTGGCTTGCCCCATTGAGTTTGATAGTCAGGAGGTTACAAAAGGGGATATCCTGGGGTCATACGATCACTCTTTGTGACCTTCCAACCAGCAAAAGCAATAGGGGGGGAAGCCAGATTCACTTAATAACGGTGTTACTAACTTCACAACTGCAATAATTCACTTCACCACGGTGGCAAGGAAAGTCGTAAAATGGGGCAAAACTCACTTAACAAATGTCTCACTTAACGACAGAAATATGGGGCTCGATTGTAGTTGTAAGTTGAGGACTACTGAAAATTCAAGTCTTACTTCTTATCCATACACATACAGCCAAACACACACACACACACAGGCTTTCTGGTGCAATGGGCTGAGAGATTCTCACTTGTCTACTGGAGGCACAGTGGAAACCTCTGGAGGATTGTGCAACAGACCACTTTGGTCACAAGATGTTTGCTTGTGATCTTACACAATCCTGGCTTCATAAAAGGCCTGGAATTCAACCTATGACTTTTACCGGCCTTTTTCTATTAAATTACAGTTTGTCCTATAACAGGGGTCACCAACCTTTTGTCGGTTGGCAGACCGGAGGAAAAGCGAGGGGAAAGCATTTTACATGCGTGTGCGAGCCCGCGCGCAAGGGGCCGCGAGCATGTGCACCCCGCAAATGGGGCGGCGCTAGTGCCGGCGTGATACTCACTAGCCCTGCCCCATTCTTATGTGGCACAGTGCCTTGTTTCTGTGCCCTGCAGCGCAGCGGAGGCCATTTTTGCACCTTGCGGCGTGGCAGTGGCCCGTTTCCGTGCTCCACGGCACAGCACCATCCATTTTTGCGCCTTGCAGCGCGGCGCTTCTTGTTTTCACATGCCGAAGCACTGCGACGACAGCCCGTTTTTACAGCTGAGGCATGGCAGTGTCCTGTTTTCACGGCCGTGGTGGCGTCCATTTTCGCATCCTGAGGCGTGGCGGTGGCACGTTTTTCACGCTCCGAGGCTGCGGTGCTAGCACAAGTGAGGTGGTGTGCACGCACGCACACTGGGCAGCCTGTCCCGTAGCCCGGTGGCCAGTAGGTCGCGGCCCACAGGTTGGGGACCCCTGTCCTATAATGTGTAAAATCTGTGGAAATCAAGTTATGCCTGCTGGAGGATGACATAGGGGCCAGCCAATTGGAAGAGGTCAATACAGGCAGTCCTCAATTTACGACCACGATGGAGCCCAACATTTATGTTGCTAAGTGAGACATTTGTTAAGTGAGTTTTGCCCCGTTTTACGACTTTCCTTGCCACCGTTAAGTGAACCACTGCATTTGTTAAATTAGTAACACGGTTGTTAAACGAATCTGGCTTCCCCCCCTTGACTTTGCTTGTCTGAAGGTCGCAAAAGGGGATCACCTGACCCCGGGACTCTGCGACCGTCATAAATATGAATCAGTTGCCAAGTGTCTGAATTTTGATCACGTGACCAATGGGGATGCTGCAAAGATTGTAAGTGTGAAAAATGGTCATAAGTCACTTTTTTCAGTGCCGCTGTAACTTTGAACGGTCACTAAATGAACTGTTGTAAGTCGAGAACTACTTTTACTTGGAAACTAATCACCTGTATGGCTGTTCTATATTCTTGAAAATATACCCACCACATAATATCTCTTCCTCCACTTTAACTGTCACTTGGGTAGGAAACACACAAACATATTTTTAGACTCGTTTTTTTCTGCATTTAAAAAAAAAAAAGCAAAGAAGACTTTGGCTTTTAGCTGTTTTCGAAGCGTCTGATGTTGAAGCTGATAAATTTTTAACCCCAGATTGAGGATTAAAGGCAGTGGGGGAAAAAAACAAAACCTTTTAAAAAAAAGGAGGAAGGAACAAAAAGTTATTTAAGGAAGCCTGCAGAAGCTGTGAATGCTCCAACACTGGAAGTTTTTAAGAAGAGACTGGACAGCCATCTGTCTGAAATGGTATAGTGTTTCCTGCCTGAGTAGGGGGTTGCACTAGATGACCTCCAAGGTACCTTCCAACTCTGTTATTCTGTTATTCTTTTTTCCTTCCTTCCTTCCTTCCTTCCTTCCTTCCTTCCTTCCTTCCTTCCTTCCTTCCTTCCTTCCTTCCTTCCTCCCTCCCTCCCTCCCTCCCTCCCTCCCTCCCGTCCTTCTCCAATACTGGAAGTTTTTAAGAAGAGACTGGACAGCCATTTGTCTGAAATGGTGTAGGGTTTCCTGCCTGAGCAGGGGGTTGGACTAGATGACCTCCAAGGTACCTTCCAACTCTGTTATTCTGTTATTCTTTTTTTTCCCTTCCTTCCTTCATTCCTCCCTCCTTTCTCCAATACTGGAAGTTTTTAAGAAGAGACTGGACAGCCATTTGTCTGAAATAGGGTTTCCCGCCTGAGCAGGGGGTTGGACTAGATGACCTCCAAGATCCCTTCCAACTTTATTACTACTACTACTACCATCATCATCATCATCATCATTATTATTATTATTATTATTATTATTATTATTAATTATTATTATTATTATTATTATTATTATTATTACTACTACTACTACTACTACTACTACTATTGTCCTTGCTTCACAGCAGAAAACGTCAGCCCCCAAATCCAAAATTCGGAACAGATGGACATTAATCTAATTCCACATATTGTTGTTGTTGTTAGTTGCGAAGTCGTGTCCGACCCATCGCGACCCCATGGACAACGTTCCTCCAGGCCTTCCTGTCCTCTGCCATCTTCTGGAGTCCATTTAAGCTCACGCCTCCTGCTTCAGTGACTCCATCCAGCCACCTCATTCTCTGTCGTCCCCTTCTTCTCTTGCCCTCAATCTTTCCCAGCATCAGGCTCTTCTCCAGTGAGTCCTTCCTTCTCATTAGGTGGCCAAAGTACTTGAGTTTCAATACTGTAATATTATTACCCCGTTTTTATTATGAATAGAACGACCCCAATTCAAGGGTACAGGGCAGGACTCTATCGACCCGCAGCCTCTTAAAAGCAGGAGAGCAAAAATAACAGCAGCCAAAATTCAATTAAAAGCCTCCGTAAAAGGAGACATTTTGAGCCGCTGTCGAAAACGTACAAGCAGCTTGTCGCCAGCTGTACGTTAACCAAGAGCGATCGCACTACTGGGGCAGTGGCAGGAAAAAAAAAAAAACCCACAAAGCCTCCACTTTGCCACATAGGAAATCGCTGCAAAGGTTGTGTGGTTTGTGACAGGGCAATATCTGGCACGTTTTAAAGATCGGATTAATATATAACTATAAGGCTCTCGAGTGTCAGCACAACCCCCTTTGAATTTGCAAAGTGGCAACTCCTGAGCACATTTATTTGCTGGTAGTCCTGGACTTAACAAGGCTAATTGGGACCAGGATTTCCATTGCTAAGCGAGGCGGTTGTTAAGTGAGTTTTGTCCCATTTTACGACCTTCCTTGCTGCAGTGGTTAAGTGAATCATTGCAGTGGTTAAGTTAGGGGCATGGTGGTTAAGTGAATCTGGCTCCCCCCTTGACTTTGCTTTCGGGAGCCATCTTGGGAGGGTTGCAAATAGCCATTTCGTGACTCTGGAAGGCTGCAAATGTTCGGCTGTCATATGGGTGTGACTCAGTTAACAAGCACCTTGCTTAGCAAGAGAAATTCCAGTCCCAATGTTGTCGTAAGTCAAGGACGACCTGGAATGCATTCAGGGTTTTTCCTCTCTCTGCAAAAAATTGAATTAATATAATTTGATCTTTCTTTCTTTTTCTTTCTTTCTTTCTTTCTTTCTTTCTTTCTTTCTTTCTTTCTTTCTTTCTTTCTTTCTTTCTTTCTTTCTTTCTTTCTTTCTTTCTTTCTTTTCTTTTCTTTTCTTTTCTTTTCTTTCCTTTCCTTTCCTTTCCTTTCCTTTCCTTTCCTTTCCTTTCCTGCCTGCTTTTTCTCCTTCCTTCCCTCCCTCCCTCTTTCCCTCCATCTTTTTTGCTCGCTCGCTCGCTCGCCTTCCTTCCTTTCCTTTCTTCCTTCCTTCCTTCCCCCCCTCCCTCCTGCTTGCTTGCTCACTTGCTTGCCTGCCTTCCTTCCTTCCTTCCTTCCTTCCTTCCTTCCTTCCTTCCTTCCTTCCTTCCTTCCTTCCCTCCCTCCCTCCCTCCCTCTTGCTTGCTCACTTGCTTTCTTTCTTTCCTTCCTTCCTTCCTTCCTTCCTTCCTTCCTTCCTTCCTTCCTGTCCTTCCTCCTTCTTCCTCCTTCCTTCCTTCCCTCCCTCCTGCTTTCCTTCCCTCCCTCCCTCCTTTCCCTCCCCTTCCTTCACTTCCTCCGCTCCCTCCCTCCCTCCCTCCCTCCCTGCCTCTCTTCCTTCCTTCTCCTAGATCTGCTTCGTTTCCAGCCATGTCGGAACCCATAACGCTGAACGTTGGCGGGAAGCTCTACACGACGTCCCTCTCCACTTTGACCAGCTTTCCAGACTCCATGCTGGGCGCCATGTTCAGCGGGAAGATGCCCACCAAAAGAGACAGCCAAGGCCACTGCTTCATTGACCGAGACGGCAAAGTGTTCCGCTACATCCTCAACTTCTTGAGAACTTCTCACCTGGACCTTCCTGAGGACTTCCAAGAAATGGGCTTGCTTCGACGGGAAGCAGACTTTTACCAGGTCCAACCGCTCATTGAGGCTCTACAGGAGAAGGAAGTGGAGCTCTCTAAAGCCGAGAAGAACGCGATGCTCAACATCACCTTGGATCAGAGGACACAAACCGTTCATTTCACCGTCCGGGAAGCTCCTCAGATCTACAGCTTGTCCTCTTCTAACATGGAAGTGTTCAGCGCCCACATCTTCAGCACCTCCAGTTTGTTCCTCAAACTTTTGGGTTCCAAACTTTACTACTGTTTCAATGGCAACCTGGCCTCCATCTCTAGCTACTTGGAAGACCCCTATCATGTAACCTTGGACTGGGTGGCTAGCGTGGAAGGTCTACCCGAAGAAGAATACACCAGGCAGAACTTAAAGAGGTTGTGGGTCCTGCCCACCAAGAAGCAAATTAACAGTTTCCAGGTCTTTGTGGAGGAAGTGCTGAAGATCGCCATGAGCGATGGCTTTTGTGTGGACTCCTCTCATCCACACACGGCAGATTTCATGAATAATAAGATTATACGACTGATTCGTTACAAATAGGCAGAGCTCCCTCGACAGACGGCCGTCTATCGTTGCGCCATTGCGTCGTGTCCACAAGCTACAGCCTGGAGCTGACTTTGCAAATCATGTTCTAATCCAGACCTTGGTTCTAACTGGAGGTCAGGCTAGTTTTTGCTAAAATCTGCAACCAGGAATGTGTTGGACTTTTGTGTGGGAATTACGTAGGCCTCTTGCCCCATAGAAATTGGTGATTCACCTTCAGGAGACATCATGAGGTAAACCCACTTACGGATAGTCCTCAACTTATAACGATTCGCTTAGTGACCGTTCCAAGTTACAACAGCACACTGAAAAAAAAGTGACTTATGGCTGTTTTTCACACTTACGACCATTGCAGCATCCCCGTGGTCACGTGATCAAAATTCAGACGCTTGGCAACTGACTCGTATTTATGATGGTCGCCGTGTCCTGGGGGGGGTCATGTGATCTCCTTTTGCAACCTTCTGACTAGCAAAGTCAATGAGGAAGCCGGATTCACTTAACAGCCGTGTTTCTAATTTAGCGATTCACTTAACAACTGTAGCAAGAAAGCTCGTAAAATGGAGCGTTTAACAACTGCTTTGCTTAGTAACAGAAATTTTGGGCTCAGATATGGTCGTAAGAATGCTGCCCGTATTCTTGTGTGCCCGTGTTAGCTTTGGCAAGAGAAGTGTTTTGAATTCCGAAGGTTTTCACTTGAAAACAGGTGTATTTCTTAATTATTTCTTAAATATTTTGATGGTCACGTGTCTCCCAGAAGGAGCTCGGGATAGCAAACCAGAATTCACAATACAATTTAAATTAAAAACTACAGGTAGTCCTTGATTTACGACCACAATTGAGCCCCAAATTTCCCTTGCTAAGCACGGCAGTTGTTAAACGGCCCATTTTATGACCGTTTTTTCCACAGTTGTTAAGTGAATCACTGCAGTTGTTAAATGAATTATGTGGTTGTTAAGCAAATCCACTTCCCCCTTGACTTTGCGTCAAGGTATTGATTTAACAGCCAACCAGCTTATGTAATGTAAAATGTAAGACTAATGTAATGATGGGAATGACCCAGCAGGGTCTGTGTCTCTTTAAGAACCTTGTATAAAGGGAAAGCTCTGCTGATGTGTTCTCTCTCTTTTCCGTTTCCTACTGTAATTGTGGTTTGTTGGATCCTGCTGTATTAACACGTGTATGTATATTGTTCCTGATGTATGATATTGTAGGTAGTGTAAGATAAACCACCATTTAATACAAACCATTGTTTACTGTCTTCACTCCTGGGTTACCTCAGCGCAATAAAACTGTGCACGCTCTGACACTTTGCTTGTCAGAAGGTCTCAAAAGGTGATCACATGACCCCGGGATACTGCAACCGTCATAAATATGAGTCAGTTGCCAAGCATGTGGAATGCTAACCACGTGGAAATGCTGCAAGGGCCGTGAAAAAAGGATCATAAGTCACTTTTTTCAGTGGCGTCGTAACTAAGGTCACTAAACAAATATTTGTAAGTTGAGGACTACCTGTATTGAAATGAAGAAACAGGATTGAAGCATAATAGTCATTCCATACTAAGGTTTTTTGTTTTGTTTTTTTAAATGCTCAAATCATGGGTGACGTTGGAGACAACTTAAAATACTTCTGATAAGATTGGAACAGCCTGTTTTGAATTCATAATAGTTTGACACAGGTAGTCCTCGAGTTACAACCACAACTGAGTCCAAAATTTCAGTTGCTAAGTGAAACGTTTGTTAAGTGAGTTTTGCTCCATTTTACGACTTTTCTTGCCACAGTGGTTAAGTGAATCATTGCCTTTGTTAAGTTAGGGTTAAGTGAATCTGTTAAGTTAATCGTTAATTTAAGCGAATCGGTCTTCTGCATTGACTTTGCTTGTCAGAAGGTCGCAAAAGGGGATCACACTGCGACCGTCGTAAATGTGAAGCAGTTGCCAAGAGTCTGAATTTTGATCAGGTGTCCATGGGGATGCTGCAACGGTCGTAAGTGTGAAAAACGGTCCTAATTCCCTTTTTTTAGTGTCATCGTAACTTTGAACGGTCACTGAATTGTTGTAATTCAAGGACTATCTGCAACGGTGAGCTCATTCTGTCCAAATTCACCTCTTTTCGTGTCCACGGCTGTGGAGCCTTGTGGGGAAAAACGGATTCCGACAACAAGGGGGGAAAAAAGAGGAAATAATTGATTGTATTTCTGATTATAAATTAGTCTAAGGCTGAAATGAAGTTTTCCATTCCGTCCATTGTGATCGTAAGTCAAGGACTTCCTGTATAGCAATATCTTTACCCAGAGAAGTGCAAAATTTACCCAAGGATGTTGGAAACACTTTCATTTCTCTCATAACAATAGCCTTACTTTGTTGCCTCAGTTTCCCCATTAGAAAGGGAGACCGAGGCACCTTTAACTTAGAAGAAAGGACTCTTTCAAAGATTAAAAACGTCTTTTTGAATAAAAGTGACTTGAACTGAGCAGGGCATGATAACCACTGGTGTTGAGCCCTTCTCATTTATAGAATACAGGCAGTCCTCAACTTATAACAGTTTGTTTAGTGACCGTTCAAAGTTTCAACGACACTGAAAAAAGTGACTGATGACCATTTTTCTCACGACCATTGTAGCGTCCCCATGGTCACGTGATTTACATTTGGATGCTTGACAACTGACTCACCTTTATGACGGTCGCAGTGTCCCGCGGTCATTTGATCCCCTTTTGCGACCTTCTGACAAGCAAAGTCAATGGGGAAAACAGATTCACTTAACAACCATGTTACTAATTTAACAACTGCAGTGATTCACTTAACAAAAGGGGCAAGGAAAGTCGTAAAAATGGGGCAAAACTCACTTATCAAATTTCTCACTTAACAACATAAATGTTGGGCTCAGTTGAGGTCGTAAGTTGAGGACTGCCTATATAAGCACAGAGATAGAAATTTCCAGATAATTTCTCTATTATCTGCCTGCTTTTAAAAGCAAATGGCTGCTTATAACTTTCAGGAGAAACTAAGATACAGGTAGTCCTCGTTTACGAGCACAATTAAGCCCCTGTTGTTAAGTGAGACATTTGTTAAGTGAGTTTTGCCCCATTTTACGACCCTTCTTGCCTCAGTTGTTAAGTGAATCACCAACTGGTAAGTTAGTAACCCGGTTGTTAAGTGAATCTGGTTTCCCCATTGCCTTTGCATGTCAGAGGGTCACAAAAGGGGATCGTGTGACCCCGGGTCACTGCGACCGTCATAAATATGAAGCAGTTGCCAAGCATCTGAATTTTGATCACCTGACCATGGGGATGCTGCAACCGTCGTGAGCGTGAAAAACAGTCACAAGTCACTTTTTTCAGTGCCGTTATAACTTTGAATCATCACTAAATGAACCGTTATAAGTCGAGGTCAGCCTGTATCAGGCCTGAGTAGATCAGACTCCGGCTGATCTGTTTGAAGGCCAAAATATTAGCTTTGTTGCCCAGCAACACAACGTCTCCTCATCCCTCCTCAGGTAGCTTCCCCACATTAACAACAAAAAAAGTCACCCCAAAATCCCTCTCAGTCTTTTGTGTTCTTCACTTTTGGCACAAAATATCCCGCCAAAAAAACCCAGTGATTTTCATTTAAGTTTGGGAAGGCTACTTAAAATCTGCAAAGGTTGTCTGTCTCTTACAGGTAGTCCTCAACTTACCACCATGTAGTGACCTTTCAAAGTTACAACGGCGCTGAAAAAAATGTGGCCAGGGCTCACATTTATGACCGCCACAACCATCCCCACGGTGACATGATCAAAATTCATGCAATTGACGTGTATTTAGTTGCAGCATCGTATCCTCTCCATTTGTGCTCTTCCCGGTTGGGTTCCGGCAAGCAAAGTCAGTAGGGGAATTTGGATTCGTTTAATGACCAGGTAATTCACTTAACGACTGCAGTGATTTGCTTCGAAACTGAATCGCTGCAGTTGTTCAGTGAATCCAAAAAGGTCGTAAAATTGGGCCTCTTACTTATCAACCGCCTTATTTAGCGACAGAAATTCGGGTTCCAATTTTAGTCTTAAGTTGAGGACTACTTGGCCTGGTTATTGCACTTTACTAGCAAGTAAGCTATGGTTAAACGCCTGAATACAAAGGTAGGCAACCAGCAGGGTGTTGGGTTTGTGTGTGTGTGTGTGTGTTATTTACACTCAGTTGTGTAATTTACCAGCCCTCCCCAAAACAGATTTCACTTCCATCTTTTCCAGCAATGTTTCTATCATTGATTTAGCTCCCGGAGGTTAAAAATCAGATTCTTGTAGCCGCTGAGGAAAAAAAATGTTCTCCAACATGTTTGAACCAAGCCATGATCCAGATCCTGGGGAAACATTGCATGTTTCATGGGTGTTTTTAGCTTGCTGGATCAAAGGGAAAGATAGAGATAACGTCACACTGATTCTGAGGCCGTATCCCTGTTGGATTCTGTAACAATATGGAAATAATTTCCATTGTTTAGCTTCTCAACTTCCCATCTAATCAATAGCCTGAAATTCTCAGGTGGTCCTCTGTCAAAGTACAGGTCATCCTTGACTTACGACCACAGTGGAACCCAAAATTTCTGTTGCTAAGTGAGACATTTCTTAAGTGAGTTTTACCCCATAAAAAAGCCATTTTATGACCTTTTTTTTGCCACGATTGTTAAGTGAATCACTGCAGTTGTTAAATTAGTGACACGGCTGTTGAGTGAATCTGGCTTTTCCCCATGGACTTTGCTTGTCAGAAGGTCGCAAAAGGGGATCACGTGACCCCAGAACACCGCAACTGTCATAAATACGAATCAGTTGCCAAGCGTCTGACTTTGGATCACAGGACCAAGGGGATGCTGTAATGGTTCTAAGTGTGAAAAACGGTCATAAGTCACATTTTTCAGTGCCATTGTAACTTGGAACGGTCACTAAACAAACTGTTGTAAGTAGAGGACTGTCTGTACTAACCACGGTAACCCTGCTAAGTTTTGAGATCAGCAAAGGTCAAATCGATCAGGGTTTCTCAACTATGCCAACTTGAAGATGGGTGGACTTCAACTCCCAGAATTCCCCAGCCAGCATGGCTGGCTGGCGAATTCTGGGAATTGAAGTCCACCCGTCTTCAACTTGCCAAGTTGACAAACACTGAATAAAATGATGTTCAGAAGACCAACTTTTGAAATCTTTTCTACTAAATGAGATTGCTGCTTTTCACTATGGTGACCCCACCAACCTATCCTTCCATCAGTTATACCTATATTTATTTATGATTGCCAGTGGATTACAGAATGAAATGCGGCACTACCAATGGCAGCAAAACTAAATTATTTTCCAACTAAATACGTAGCATCTTGTAATTTATTCATCCTCAGGGAGGCTGGTCCAGCTATGTTCTTGCGTTTGTTTCGTTTTGTTTTGCCTTTCCCTTGCGTGTCGCGTCACGTTGAAGCATTTCAAGCCAACATTGCAATCCAGGTGTAAGAACTCTCCTTCTCAGTTATTCAACTCATACTTAGTTGGGAAGAATCCAGACCACGCTTTATTTTTTATTTTTCTGCCTTCAAGTCAGTTTTGACTCGTGGCGAAAACTGTCCTTGCCGTTTTCTTGGCCAGATTTTTCAGAAGTGGTTTGCCATTGCTTCCTTCCTTTGGCCGAGATAGAGTGACTGCCCCAAGGTCACCCAGCTGGCTTTCATGCCTAAGGCGGGACTAGAACTCACCATCTCCTGGTGATTGGTTTAAAGTTATCCAACTAGCTTTCATGCCTAAGGCGGGACTAGAACTCACAATCGCCTGTTGATTGGCCCAAAGTTATCTAGCTGGTTTTCATGCCTGAGATAAGACTAGAACTCACAATCACCTGTGGATTGGCCCAAAGTCACTCAGCTGGCTTTCATGCCTAAAGCGGAACTAGAACTCACAGTCTTCTGATGATTGGCCCAAAGTCACCCAATAAGCTTTCATTCTTAAGGCAGAACTAAAACTCACCATCTCCTGGTGATTGGTTTAAAGTTATCCAACTGGCTTTCATGCCTAAGGCGGGACTAGAACTCACAATCGCCTGTTGATTGTCCCAAAGTTATCTAGCTGGTTTTTGGGCCTAAGGCAGGACTAGAACTCACAATCACCTGTTGTTTGGCCCAAAGTCACCCAGCTGGCTTTCATCCCTGAAGCAGGACTAGAATTCACACTCTTCTGGTGATTGGCCGAACGTCACCCAATCAGCTTTCATGCTTAAGGCAGAACTAAAACTCACCATCTCCTGTGATTGGTCCAGAGTTACACAACCGGCTTTTGTGCCTAAAACGAGACTAGAACTCACTGTCTCCTGGTGATTGGCCCAAAGTCAACCAGCCAGCTTTCATGCCTAACTAGAACTCACTGTCTCCCAGTTTCTAGCTTGATGTCCTTATTGCTACAATAAACAGAATTATTACCCTTGCCTTGGAAATTTCCTTACGGCTGTAGAGTTTCCACATTTTAAGTAGTGATTTTCCAGTACTTAAATATGTCACATATTTTTAACAAGGTAAAGAGGCCTTCAGGTTGAGGCCTTCAGGTTGAGCCTGGCTCCTGCAGAGGACATCTATGGAGTTTTCCAGTGTTGTGGAAGTGCCTGATTTCCTTAGAAAGGTTTTCTTACTTCCAGGTTTTACCAACAGGTAGTTCTTAACTTCCCATGGCTAAGCTACTAAGAGAGCTGAATTAATTCTTACAGGTAATCCTCCAGTTGCGACCACAATTGAGCCCAAAATTTCTGTTGTTAAGCGAGACAGATGTTAAGTGAGTTTTGACCCATTTTACAACTTTCCTTGCCACCGTTGTTAAGTGAGTCACTGCAGTTGTTAAGTTAGTAACTTGGTTGTGAAGTGAATCCGGCTTCCCCCATTGACTTTGCTTGTCAGAAAGTTGCAAAAGGGCATCAGATGATCCCGGGATACTGCAACTGTCGTAAGTACATGCCAGTTGCCAAGCGTCTGAATTTTGATCATATGACCCCGGGGAGGCTGCAACGGACTTAATGTGAAAAATGGTCATAAAACACTTTTTTAAATGCCATTGTAACTTTGGTCATTAAACAAATGGTTGTTAATTCGAAGACTACCTGTATTTTTTTTTCAGAACATGCTAATTTACACAACTATTCCTGAGGCTCCAAGATCAATGGAGCCTTTTGTCTGTCATCCTGTGCCAAAACTTGGGAAATCCCAACACGCAAAACACCTCAGATAGGTTTAATTTTCCACTGCCCGGCAAATTATGTTGCCTCTGTAACAGCATTCCAAAATTAAATAAAAATGCAATTGAACTTTGTAAGTGGTTGAAGCCTTTTGGCTAACTCTGAAATCTCAGAATCACAAAGTTGAATTATCACAAGATTTTATCATTACACACGGTTTTCCACGGTTTTAGCCTGCTAAAATGCTTTGGTTTAGCAAATGTCTATGGAGGTTCTCCATCATCCAGGTCATGGTTGTCCCACAGGTGCTTTTTCAGGAGGCAATTGGACTTCCTTGTTTTTCTTTGGAGACGTTTCGCTTCTCATCCAAGAAGCTTCTTCAGCTCTGACTAGAGGCAATCCTTGCATCCCCCACCATCTAGTCAGAGCTGAAGAAGCTTCTTGTATGAGAAGCGAAACGTCTTCAAAGAAAACTGCTATCATGTCATCCCTAGTCCTTCTCTTCATTAAACTAGACCAGGGGTAGGCAACCTTGGCTCTTTTATGACTTGTGGAATTCCTGAGCCAGCATGGCTCAGCTTGGAAACCTCTCCCTTTCCCCTCAGCATGGCTGGCTCAGGAATTCTGGAAGTTGAAGTCCACGAATCATAAAAGAGCCAAGGTTGCCTACCCCTGAACTAGACATTCCCAATTCCAGCAACCGTTCTTCATATGTTTTAGCCTCCAGTCCTCCGATCATCTTTGTTGCTCTTCTCTGCACTCTTTCTAGAGTCTGAACATCTTTTTTACATCGTGGTGACCAAAACTGGATGCAGGATTCCAAGTGTGGCCTTACTAAGGCATTGTAAAGTGCTATTAACACTTCACCTGATCTTGATTCTATCCCTCTGCATTAACAGAGGGATAGAATCAAGATTTTTAGGGGTGTGTGCCTCGCCCCCAAACTAGGGCTTATTTTTGGGATAGGGCTTATATTAGGCCCACCCCCCAAAATCAAGCTAGGGCTTATTGTTGGTGTGTGGGCCTTACTTTTGGGGATACACGGTATAATCAAAATAAAGTTAAACATTAAAAGCAGAATGATTTAGGATTAACATGTTTTAAATGCTTGATAAAATTACAGAATTGGGGGCTTTGCTCACCTCTGAGGGCAAGATGTTCCATAATGCAGGGGCAGAGGCAAAGAAGGCCCTCTTCCCAGACCCTGCCAGTCGAAATTCTTTTGACTGACGGGGTCTGCAGCATGCCTTCCCTGCCTGAACGAGTTGTGATGTGATGGGGCAAAGCCGGTTCCGTAGGTAGCCTGGCCCTATGCTATGTAGGGTTTTAAGGAATGAAGGAGAAACTTCCTGACAGCGAGGACAATCGACCAGTGGAACAGAAGTTGCCTCCAGAAATCGTGGGCGCTCCATCACTGGAGCTCTTTAAGAAGAGGCTAGACAGTCACCTGTCTGAGATGGTATAGGTTCTCCTGTTTGAGCAGGGGGATGGACTAGTAGACCTCCAAGGTCCCTTCCAGCTCTGCTCTATTCTATTCTATTCTATTCTATTCTGTTCTATTCTATTCTATTCTATTCTATTCTATTCTATTCTATTCTATTCTATTCTATTCTATTCTATTCTATTCTATTCTATTCTATCCCATCCCATATATTCTATTCTATTCTATTCTATTCTATTCTATTCTATTCTATTCTATTCTATTCTATTCTATTCTATCCTATCCTATCCTATCCTATCCTATTCTATATCGTGGGCGCTCCGTCACTGGAGCTCTTTAAGAAAAGGCTAGAGAGTCACCTATCTGAGATGGTATAGGTTCTCCTGCTTGAGCGGGGGGATGGACTAGAAGACCTCCAAGGCCCCTTCCAGCTCTATTCTATTCTAAAGAGCCTGCTCTCCACATCCGTCGCATTTCTCTGCCTCCGCGCAGCTGGAGAGCTTGCCCCACCCACCACTGCACAGATGCCCTTGCTTGCTTCCCAAACCATTTCTTTTCTAACCTTCTTTCTCCGTCACTTCCTCCGCCGTCGTGTGCAGTCCCGCAAACTACCTCCAGATTGACACCTCCCTCTATGAACAATGCTAGAAATAAGCTAATAAAAAAGGTGTTTTTTTTTTTTTCCAAATGCCTGATTTTTGGCTAGGCAGGCGCATTTTCAAACCAAACACTAGATGGCAGCCTGCTACCATCTTTATTTTTCTAAGCCTGCCTTAAGACTGGTATTTTGTCAGATTTCCATTCAAAACGTTTAAAAATATAAGAAACGAGGTAGCCCCAGTGCTTTTTTTTGTAAGAAAAAAGGTGCCGGAACTCATATCTTGTTAATCTTTTATTTAAAAATATTATATATTCAATCCTTAACATAAATTTAATTTATTGCATTTAAGGCAAATGTTCATAGTAAGTTTTACACTAAAAATTAAAAAAAGATTTTCAATTCACCAACGATTTTATAAAATAAAGAATTTACCTTTCACACATAGTCAATCACTGTACACACACCCACACATGTCAGTTGTGTAACGAAACGTAACGGTCGCTGCCTGCAGTCACAAGACGAGCAGTGCCAAAAGCCGAGCAGCGCCATCACAACCAGCGTGGACGAAGTACGCATGCATCGGACTCGACACACAAGCAGCCCACATGCACCGTTTTAATGATTTTGCCACCGACCTGCTACGGTCGACAGGGCGATTCAAGTCCACGTGGACCAAATATCAAATTTTCAAAGGTTACTTTTCAAACTTGGAAAATCCATTTGTTTCGAACGTGACTCAAGATCCCAAAACAAACGAACTCAATTGGAATTCCAGCAACAAAGTTTTATTTAAAAAGAAGCATTTGCAAAGGCTTGGGTGAGCTGAAACACACGTAGGAGTCCAGCCACACCTTAAAGAGCTGTTTGACACATTTTTATATCCAACCCCCGATGCAGATTCCCCTCTCCCCTATCGCACTCAACGCCCCTTCCCTAATCATCCGATAAACTAACCCGGACCGCCTAAAACCACTGTGGAAGCCCCTGTTCCAGGAAGCCCCTTTGTGCACATCCTATCTATCACCATCTAATTTTCTATTAACAAAGCTCAATTCTTATAATTATTTATCTCTATATTTGTTTGCCGTTACAACTTTGCTACCTTAAGGTCTAAACTTTATCCTCAATTTTTGTGTTTCCGCTACTTGCGGTTTCAGTTAGCTGGCAACTTCTGCTTTTCTTATCTGTATGTAATTTATTTGTCTGAATTTATGACTTTCAGGTGGCTTCTTCTATCGACCTTTAGACTCATTAGAAATTTCTGATTAATAATCTACCCCTTTCACGTTAAAAAAAGGTGCCAGAACTCCGTTCCGGTGCGTTCTATGACAAAAAAAAAGCACTGGGTAGCCCAATCAATAACATCTTTATTGCAAATGCAATTCGATAGAGATATTCCATTCCAGCAATTCAGGGTGATGTTTTCTTCACCAGTTTTGCTCAACTTGACCACTTTAAGACGTGTGGACTTCAACTCCCAGAATTCCTCAGCCAGCCAACCCTGAGCCATTAAATCCCACTGATTTATGGAATTTATTTTATATTGAGTAATGTAGTTTACTTTTGAGCAGCGATAAGATGCTGCGACTAAATATGCAACAAGACTGCAGTCTTATGTATATCTACTATATTAAGATCATTGAATCCATGCGGCTGTTTATTCCTACTAAATGCCTCCAACTTGCAATAATTATCTCCGTCTAGATCAGGGGTAGGCAATCTTGGTTCTTTTATGACTCGTGGACTTCAACTCCCAGAATTCCTGAGCCAGCCATGCTGAGGGGAAAGGGAGAGGTTTCCAAGCTGAGCCATGCTGGCTCAGGAATTCTGGGAGTTGAAGTCCACGAGTCAAAAAAGAGCCAAGGTTGCCTACCCCTGGTCTAGAACAAATAAGCCACTGCGCAGGCTCAAAGGTTTGACTTGTCAACGCCTGCGCAGATGCTCAGACACCAAGCTCCATTTAAAAAAAAATAGCGGGGGGCCAAACGGTCAGTGTCTGGAGCATGCGCAGTGGTGCCCTTCCGTCCCGCCTGCGGGGAAAAGAGCGGGCTGTTATGGCGGCGCGCCGAGCTTGGTGCGGAGGAAGGGGCTCCTTTCTGGCTTTGGCCTTCGGCGTGACGTTTCTGAAAATGCTCCTCATTCCGACCTAGTAAGAGATCCGGATTCGTTATTTGTCTTTCGGCTGATTAAAAAGGCGCGCGGAGGCGGAGGGGGGTGGAGGTGGAAGGTTCAATCGCCGCCATTGTAGATTCGGCTGTTCCCAGGGAGTTCCCCCCCACCCTCCGCTGATAGTGCCCCTTTGTGGCTGTTCCCGCGGCTGTCCCCCTCCCTCCGTGCTCTTCTTTGCTATCCTTCCAAACTCCGCTGATCTATAGTCGGTGCGAGCCATGTGGCTGGGGATGATGGAGACTGTAGTGTTAATACTTCAAGAGGGAAGTTGGAAAACAGGCAGTCCTCGACTTGCCACCACAATGGAGCCCAACATTTTTGTTGCTAAGTGAAACATTGGTTAAGTGAATTTTGCCCCGTTTTACGACTTTTCGTGCCACGGTTGTTAAGCGAATCACTGCAGTGGTTAAGTTAGCAACAGGGTCGCTAAGTGAATCTGGCTCCCCCCCCATTGACTTTGCTTGTCAGAAGGTCACAAAAGGGGATCACGTGACCCCCGGGACGCTGCAACGGTCATAAATACGAGTCTGGGCAAGTGTGTGAATTTTGATCAGGTCACCGTGGGGGAGGCTGCAAAGGTCGTAAGTGTGAAAAACGGTCCTAAGTCCCCTTTTTTCCAATGCCGTTGTAACTTTAAACGGTCACTAAATAAACTGTTGTTAAGTCGAGGGCTAACCTGTATCACAAATAGTTAAACCTGGCTAGTTTTGTTTTATTGCTCAATAGAGTGGAAAACAACTGGATGTGGAGAAACCTCTCTCTGGATACTAATGGTTAACTCCTTGTAGTCATTCCACAGATTTTGAAGTGCACAGGAATTGGCTTGCCATTACTCACAGCCTACCAGCCTCTCGGTGGTATTACGAGGTGAGTATCTTATCTTATCCTTTCATTGCATGAAATATCCTTGGTTTGTAGAGCAGTGACTTGGCTTGGCTTGTCAGAAAGTCACAAAACCGTCATAAATATGAGTCAAGTTGCCAAGCGTCCGAATATTGACCGTGAGGACGCTGCAGTGGTTGTTAAATGTGAAAAGCTGCCATAAGACACTTTGTTCAGTGCCGTTGTATCTTCGGTCACTAAACAGACGGTTGTAAATTGAGGACTAGCTGTCTTTTCCTCCAAAATGGGGTGTTGTTAGGAGCTGTGCTCCTGATATGGTTTCTGAATCTACCGAGAGAGATGGTTTAACCAGAAAGTTTGCTTGTTGTCACCGGAAGCTGAACAAACCTCCCAAGCAGGCAATTGCAGTCTCTTTTGCCTGTACTGTCAGCCTTCCTAGATTAAAAAAAAGTGAAGGTCTCTGTCTGGTTTAGTCCAGCAAACTGATCCAGATCGTTCCCCTTTGCACAAACGAGAATAGAAACAACAGGCCGGCTTGCAATGGTTTGGGTAAGTTCGGTCTCCCACATTTAAACAGATTCCGGACAATTCTTCCAATTCCTTGAATTCTGGGATTATTTTTTTTAAAGGGAGTTCGCTAATTAATGTCATTTTACAAGCTTCTTTGCTTTTTTGCAGCCTTCCCCCCTCCCTTTTTAGACTGTTATCTTTTATTATTGTAATCAATAATTGTAATCAGTTGTGACTGAGAGACGTTTTGGTCTAGTGCAGGGGTAGGCAACCTTGGCTCTTTTATGACTCGTGGACTTCAACTCCCAGAATTCATCAGCCAGCATGGCTCAGCTTGGAAACCTCTCCCTTTCCCCTCAGCATGGCTGGCTCAGGAATTCTGGGAGTTGAAGTCCACGAGTCATAAAAGAGCCAAGGTTGTCTACCCCTGGTCTAGTGGTTAAGGCATCAGGTTAGGAAATAGGAGTCTGTGAGTTCTAGGCCCACTTTAGGCATGAAAGCCAGTTGAGACCATGAGTTCTAGTTCTGCCTTAGGCATACAAGCTGGTTGGGTGATTTTGGACCAATCACCAGGAGACTGTGAGTTCTAGTTCCGCCTTAGGCATGAAAGCCGGCTGGCTGGCTTTGGGCCAATCACCAGGAGACTGTGAGTTCTAGTCCCGCCTTGGGCATGAAAGCCAGTTGGATGACTTTGGGCCAATCACCAGAAGACTATGAGTTCTAGTCCCGCCTTAGGCATGAAAGCCAGTTGGGTAACTCGGGGCCAATCACCAGAAGACTATGAGTTCCATTCCCGCCTTAGGCATGAAAAACAGATTGAGTGACTTTGGGCCAATCGCCAAGAGACTGTCATTTCTAGTCCCACCTTAGGCATGAAAGCCGGCTGGGTGACTTTGGGCCAGTCCCTCTCACAGGGTTGTCATTGTGGGGAAAGCCAGGAGGACGAAGAACTATTCGGTATCTTTGCTGCCTTGAGTTGCCTTTGGCCTTGCCGGACTCTAGGATTTGGTGACCTGGAGAGGATAACTAAAGTTTGAAATGTACAATCAACAAGACACCTCTTCCTGTAGATTCTTATTGCTTGTTGTTTTGTTCTTTAATTTCAGGCAACTTCCGAGTGGACCTTGGATTACCCTCCCTTTTTCGCCTGGTTCGAGCGCATGCTTTCCTATGCTGCCGTCTACTTTGACAAAGAGATGCTGTCCGTTCAGAACCTCAACCATTCCAGCCAAATGACCGTTCTTTTCCAAAGGCTCTCGGTGATTGCTACAGACACGCTCTACATCTATGCTGTGTACCAGTAGGTGGTTGTGTCTTTATTTGATGGGGCCTGGGGGCCTGGAGGAAAGGGGAGGAGACCACTGAGGTTGACTCTCCTAGTCTTTACCTGATATTTCCAAAATACAGGTAGTCCTCGACTTACGAACATAATTGAGCCCAGAGTTTCCGTTGCTAAGTTGTTAGATGAATTTTGCCCCATTTTACCATCTTTCTTGCCCCGATTATTAAGTGAATCGCTGCAGTTGTTAAGTTAGTCACACGGCGGTTAAGCGAATCTGGCTCCCCCCCATTGACTTTGCTTGTCAGAAGGTCGCAAAAGGGGATCACGTGACCCCCGGGACAGCAACCGTCGTAAGTACATGTCAGTTGCCAAGCCTCTGAATTTTGATCACTTGACCACGGGGATGCTGCAGTGGTCGTAAGTGAAAAAAAAAAAAAAAGGTCCCGTCACTTTTTTCACTATCGTAACTTTGAACAGTGGCTAAACAAATGGTCGTAAGTTGAGGACTATCTGTAATTGGGAAGAAGGAAGGAACGTAGATATTTTTGCTTGATAAACAAACCGTACCTGTCCCGTAAGAGGCATGCAGGTGAGATTTTGTGGGTCTTGATTTTCTTGTTCCAGATGCTGCAGTTGTGTAAGCGGGAAGCAAGGTGGAAAAGACCCATTGGAAAGCCCGCCGTTCGTTCTTTCTGTCCTTCTGTTGTGGAATTTTGGTCTCTTAATTGTAGATCGTATCCTTGCCTTCTGGTTGCTTCTGAAGAGACTGATGCATTCACCAAATATCCCAGGAGGGGCAAGAAACAACTTTGGTGTACCTTCTGATCGATTGAATCTATTAGGGTTTGATTCTTTTAGAACTAGGCGGAATTGTGTTTAAATTGGAAAAGCCTCTTGGCTTAGAGCAATTTTTCTAAAGCAGATGGACTTCCTTAAATCAATCTCAGATATTCACTTTCAATACAACGGTTTCCTGTTTGGATTCCTGCTGCTTTCTATTGCACGATTATTCCAGGTAGTGTATAGTCCTTCCTCCCTCTCTCCCCCCTCCCCTCTCTCTACATATACATACATACATACATATAATATATATATACATATAAGATAGATAGATAGATAGATAGATAGATAGATAGATAGATAGATAATGAAAGAGAAAGAGAAAGATAGAAATCAGAAATGACGAGTAATGAGATAGATTAGATAGATGTGATAGGTAGGTAGATATGAGTGGATAGATTGATAGAGCTGAAGAAGCTTCTTGGACGAGAAGCGAAACGTCTTCAAAGAAAACATAGATAGATACAGATAGATAGAGATATAGATATAGATAGATGTATAACATATACCTATCTACATACATACACACATACACATACATAGTCTTTTACTTCTTCCTCTTCCTATTTTCTCTACAACAACAGCCCTGTGAGGTGGGGTTGGGTTGAGAGAGAAAGGAAGCGGCCTAAGGCAGGACTAGAACTTAACCGTCTCCTGGTGATACGGGGCCAAAGTCACCCAGCCAGCTTTCATGCCTACAGCGGAACTAGAATTCCCAGTATTTCTATTACAATGAACCACAAAAAAAAAAAAATTCTGAATCTTGAGAAGCTCCTGTGTTTTTGCTAAACTCTACACAAGGCCCCAACATCCTCGTCCCCAACTCCTTGGCCAGCACGCTTTGATAAAGAGGACGGGTGCTTGTTTATCTTAGCTCTTGGCTCTTCTCATCTCCACCCCCCCGGCCCCCATTTCTTTCCAGAAAAGATACTTCGAAGGCGCTCTCCTCTTTGCTGCCCTCCTGCACTTCAAGCACATTTACCTCTATGTGGCCCCAGCCTATGGCGTCTATCTGCTCCGATCTTACTGCTTCGCTGAAAATAATCTAGGTACGTTGCTGACAATTTCATACCTTGAAGGCAAAAAAAGGTTGGGTTCTAGTACAGGCAGTCCTCGACTTACAGTAGTTCATTTAGTGACCGTTCAAAGCTACAACGGCACTGAAGAAAGTGACTTATGACCATTTTTCACAACGACCGTGGTAGCATCTCCACGGTCACATGGTCAAAATTCAGATGCTTTGACAACTGAGTCATATTTATGACGGTATACCGGGTCACGTGATCCCCTTTTCCGGCCTTCTGACAAGCCGAGCCAATAAGGGGGAACGCCAGATTCCCTTAACAACTGTGTTACTCACTTATCAACTGCAGTGATTCACTTAACAACTGAGGGAAGACAGGTCGTAAAATGGGGCAAAACTCACTTAACAAATGTCTCACCTAGCAACATAAATGCTGGGCTCAATTTTGGTCGTATCTCCGCATGTGATCAAAATTTGGGCACTTGGCAACCGATCCTGTATCCCGGGGTCACTCCTGACAGTTGCACTGTCCTGAGAACATGTGATCCACTTTTGTGACCGTCGGACAAGCAAAGTCAATGGGGGCAAACCGAGCCAATAGAGGGAACGCCAGATTCCCTTAACGGCCACGTTACTAACTTAACAGCTGCAGCGATTCACTTAACATCTGTGGCAAGAAAGGTCGTAAAATGGGGCAAAACTGACTTGACGGTCTTGCTTTATCAAGGGAAATTTTGGGCTGAATTGCGGTCGTAAGTCGAGGATCACCTCGAGGTCTAGTTAGAAAGGTGGTCTGACCTGTCGCTGGCAGGTTTGAAATCATCTATTATCATCATTCTAGCTCTCATTGTGTCTAGATGGATCTCTTCGATGGCGCAGTTTCCGTTTTCTCCGCTTAATCAGTCTGGGATTAATTGTCTGCCTTGTTTCTGCCGTTTCCCTGGGACCGTTTTTGGTTTGGGTAAGGAACCCCTCTCCTTTTTTCCTGAAAGACAATTTTTGTGAAAGTTCCTGAAGTTATGGCATCGTCAATACGCCGTTGGGAGTTGGGCAAATGGAACAAATTTGAATAAATAAATAAAAATGAACGCATTGAGTTTTCAAAACCAACTAAAGCAAAGTAGCCATATTCCAAACATAGCAGGGTTTAAAATGTAGATCGGGGTGAGTCGTTTCTTGCTCTAAATCAGCGTGGTTGTTTTATAAAGTTGATTGTTTTACCCAAGAGAATAAAATACAGAACGGTAAAATGGACAAAATGTAAAAAAATAAAAACGGACATTCAGCTCTAACCACATCAAAAAAAGGGGGGGGGAAATAGCGTACAAAAAAGGGGAAAGCGGTGTATTAAATTTAACATTCAGCATGTAGGATCCAACCTGGTTTGAGTGCTGTGAAAGAAAAGAAAAAAAAGCAATGAATTCTCCTCCTAAATCGCTGTTTTTCAAACTTGACAACCCTCAGAAAGGGTGGATGTCAGCTTGGCTAGTTGGGGAATTCAGGGAGTGGAAGTCCACACACCTTAAATACGCCACATTTGGGGGGGGGGGGAAACACTGATCTAAATAGAACGCAGAGAAGGTTAATACAATCTTTCTCTAATTTAGGGTCAACTTCCTCAAGTTTTCTCTCGCCTTTTCCCATTCAAACGGGGCCTCTGCCATGCATACTGGGCCCCAAACGTTTGGGCGGTGTATAACTCCATTGACAAAATGTTGTCAGTCCTTGGTAGGTATCTTAATCCTTCTGTCTGTCTGTCCTTCCATCCAGCCATTTTATTTGACATGGACACCACAACCTCAGTTCAGTCAATTCTGGGTGGTTCACAGTATAAAAATCAAAAGCAGGACACAATTTCGATAAAATGGACGATAAATATGTCAAGTCCAGCTAAGGGTAACCTAAAAGTATCTTCAGTTAGCCTAAACCAGGGGTCTTCAAACTTGGCCCCTTTTATGACTTGTGGACTTCAACTCCCAGAATTCCTCAGCCAGGTGTGCCTGGCTGAGGAATTCTGGGAGTTGAAGTCCACAAGTCATAAAAGGGCCAAGTTTGAAGACCCCCTGCTCTATGGGCAGGTTTGTTTTCTTGCAGATGTTTCCTGACCCCACTAGGTAACATCATCAGTGCTGGAAGGAAGTGGGGTTTGCTCTCTGTTTATATACACGTGGCTTGCTCTGTCAAGTGTTGGTCGGAGTCATCTTGGTGATTCCTTGATCAGGCTGCTGTTTACTGTTAACTTGTCCCAAAGGTGCTTTTTTTTCAAGAGGCAACTGGACTTCCTTGTTTTTCTTTGAAGACGTTTCGCTTCTCATCCAAGAAGCTTCCTCAGCTCTGAAGAAGCACCTTTGGGACAACCGTGACCTGGATGACTGAGAATATCCATAGACATTTACTGTTAACTTAGTGGTCTGCATGGATAGGTCCTTCCTTGATTAGGGGTATTGTTTAATTCTTGATCGTTTGTCTTGGTGTTAATCTCTGCGCGTAGAGGTGCTGATTGCTAGAGAGGAGACAGTTCGGTCAAGCAGGTTTTGGTTTGAGCGAACCCCACTCCCTACTAGCATAGGTGAGATTAGCTAGTTTGGTACTGAAACGTCTGCAAGAAAACCACCAAGGACCCCACAGTCCTCCTCTTCCTCTTCCTCCTCTTCCCCACTAGCACTGATGAGATTAACTAGTTTGGTAGTGAAACGTCTGCAAGAAAACCACCAAGCTGTGACAGCACCAAGGACCCCACAGTCGTCATCGTCTTCTCTCTCTCTCTCACACACACACACACACACCACTGAAAATGTTACGTACTTGAGTAATTAAACATTTGCAAGAAAACCCCCAAGCTCAGAGAGCACCCAGGACCCCACAGTCCCCCTCCTTTCTCTTTCTTTCTTTCTTTCTTTCTTTCTTTCTTTCTTTCTTTCTTTCTTTCTTTCTTTCTTTCTTTCTTTCTTTCTTTCTTTCTTTCTTTCTTTCTTTCTTTCTTTCTTTTCTCTTTTTCTTTCTCTTTTTCTTTCTCTCTCTCTCTCTCTGTACACACACACACACACACACACACACCTACCTTCTAGCACTGAAAAAGTTACCTACTTGAGTAAACATTTGCAAGAAAACCCCCAAGCTCAGAAAGGACCAAAGATTCCTAGAAATCTATTTCAGATTGCTTGACTCTGCACCTGAGCTCATTAACAGATTTCCTCTTGACTTTCCAGGACTGAAGTATCAATTGCTTGACCCTGCAAAAATGCCCAAGGCAGCCATGACTGGAGGGCTGGTTCAGGAATTTCAGCACAGCGTCCTGCCTTCTGTGACCCCACTAGCAACCTTGTGCTGTACCGCCGTCTCCATGCTGGTAAGTATAAACCATTATCACCCCTTGTGCTGCTATTTGTTTAATTTCCTCTGGACCAAATCCGTTGAATTTCAGTACATTCCCATCTCTTTATCAGTCCAGCATCTCCTTAAAAATGACTTGTCTCTCCTCTTACTTGACAGACTCTGCCTTGCCACAATTCTCAGGCAAAACTTTTGCTAGGCGAGAGATAAGAGTAAAGAAAATTAAAAAGTTCTAAATATTACTGTGCCTGATTCTTACAGAGGCGTAAAACATTAAAGTGGAAGATCCTCCCCCCCCCCCCCCCCCCCCGTGCAGGTAATGGAGATTTGGCCCGATGTCAAAAGTTGGGCTAAAGCGTTGCATCCGGTCTTGGAAAATCTATTAGTCACAGTTAGATTTTTTTCTAGCTAAACCACAGTTCTCCCAACATTTTGTCTTTGCAGACTGCCCGCTACTCTTGTGAGTGGGGATGTGCATGCACCTGTGCTCGCCCCCAACTTCTGCGGCCCGTTTCCAAAAGGCTCAAGGCCTGGTAGTGGCCCAGGAATTGGGGAACCCCTGGTCTAAACCACGTCCTTCTCAAATTGATCCGCTTATATAGTTGGTGATATGAAGAAGAATTTGGGCAAACGCCAGGAGACAGTGAAAGACAGCCCCCCCCCCCCCCAGCTTGCTATGGTCCATGGGGATCGCAAAGAGTCAGACATGATGTCAACATCCAGCTCGAGAATCCAAAATAAAACCCCAGATAAGCAGCAGCATAGCCCACAGCTGTATAATGGGCAGAGCAAGAACCTCAGAAGGAATTTTCTCTAGCTTCCCAGGCTGAAAAAGGGAGACAGCAGGAGATTTGTATTTTCAAACTTGCAAGTTTCTATTACAGCTTGTCTGATTATGTTTACTGTCTGATCTACCTGGGAAGGCTTGCCTGCTTGCTAGTTTAATTTAGTATGGTATGGTATGGTATAGTATAGTATAGTATAGATTTAATTGAATTAATTTAATAATTTTTTTATTTAATTTAATTTTTTGTTTAATTTTATTTATTTAATTTAATTTTTTGTTTAATTTTATTTATTTAGTTTAATTTTTTTATTTAATTTAATTTATTATTTAATTTTATTTATTTAATTTTATTTAATTTATTGGCCGCCCAACTTAACCACAGCATAACTCTGGGCGGCTTACAATATTATTATGATGCTAGCACAAACAACAATGAGCAGGGCTGATCCTTTCCCTCCCCCCCCCCGGGGGGGGCTGATTGTGGTTTTTAAAAACATATGGAGAAGCAGCATTCGAAAATGCCACCTCCCGTGCCCCCACAATTCTGCAACTTTTTCTGTGACCCCCACGGAACCTGTAAACGTGGACCAAATGAGTCTTGTCTTATGAGTTCTGCTCCATTCCTTTTACCGAATAACGGAGCTCCTTCAGCAGGAAGTAGAGAGGACCGTTGGTTTTGGATCCGGGTATCCAACCTTGGCAATTTAAAGACTTGGGGTTGGGTACCCCTGATCTAAAGCCATCCAACGTTGGAAGGCACCTTCTGTAGGGCATGACAGAAAAGGGAGGCCTCCAATGATTGATGACCTGCTTAATGGTGGAAGATCCACTGAAGCTCTGTTTCTGCCTGTTATTTCTAGCCTTCTGTTTTCTGTCTTTGGTTTAAACCCCAAGGGCCCCGAGGATTCCTGAGGTGCTTGGTTCTCTGTGCGCTAAGCTCCTTCCTGTTTGGTTGGCACGTCCATGAGAAAGCCATTCTCCTTGCCATTCTTCCTTTGAGGTAAGAGAGTGGTCATTGCTGACCAAAGCACTGTCAGTGGGGAAGGGAGCTGTTGAAACCCTACATGGCATAGGGCCAGGCTACTTAAGGAACTGGCTTCACCCCATCACATCAGCCCGTCCCACTCGTTCAGGCAAGGAAGTGTCAGAGCATGCACAGTCTTACTGCACTGAGATAACCCAGGAGTCAACACAGTAAACAGTAGTCTATATTAAATGGTGGTTTATATTACACTATCTACAATATCGTACACCAGGAACAATATACATACACATGGTAATACAGCAGAATCCAACACACAGCAGTTACCGCAGGAAACGGATGAGAGAGAGAGCGAGACTCCAGCAAAAATATACTCAAGCTCTTAAAGGGATACAGACCCTGCTTGCTCTTAAAGAGGCACAGACCCTGCTGAGTCATTCCTATCATTGCATCATCCACCTTCTATTACATTACATCATACATCTCACATTATACAAGCTGGTTAGCTGTTAAATTATTACCTTGCCCCTGCATGCTGCGGATCCCGTCAGTCAAAGAATTTCGACTGGCAGGATGTGGGAAGAGGGCCTTCTCTGTCTCTGCCCCCCTGCATTCTGGAACATCTTGCCCTCAAGAGGTTAGCAAAGCCCCCAATTCTGCAATTTTATCAAGCATTTAAAACATGTGAATCCTAAATCGTTCTGCTTTTAATGTTTCACTTGATTTTGATTATATTGTACACTGCCCAGAGCCCTTCTCTGAGGGAGACAGGCAATTGAGAAATGCAACATAAGGAAGGGGAAGGGGAGGAGAGGCAGGAGGGAGGGAGGGAGGGAGAGAAAAAGAAAAGAAAGAGAAAGAGAAAGAAAGAGAAGGTCATAATGGGCCCGATCATAAATATCAACCACAAGCGATACAGTGGAAGCCTGGAGCTGGGGATTGTTTCAGCTTTTCCAAGGATCCAGACATCCCTCTGCCACAGCTCTTCCTTCACTGACTGTGGAACCAGGACAGATCTCTGCTAGAACAGTCCCCAAACTGGTCAGAACAATAAAGCAGTTGGTGAAGAACTTATGACTTACGGCCACAATTGAACCCAAATTTTCTGTTGCTCAACGAGACAGTTAACTGAGTTTTGCCCCCACTTTATGACCATTCTTGCCACACTTGTTAAGTGAATCACTAAAGCTGTTAAATTAGTAACACAGTTTTTAAGTGAATCTGGCTTCCCCATTAACTTTATAATAATAATAATAATGTTGGAAGGGACCTTGGAGGTCATCTAGTCCAACCCCTGCTCAGGCAGGAAACCCTATATCATTTCAGACAAATGGTTGTCCAGGCTCTTCTTTCCAGTGTTGGAGCATTCACAACTTCTGGAGGCAACTCGTTCCACTGGTTAATTGTTCTCACTGTCAGGAAATTCCTCCTTAGTTCTAGATTGCTTCTCTCCTTGATTAGTTTCCATCCGCTGCTTCTCGTCCTGCCTTCCGGCGCTTTGGAGAATAGCTTCGCTCCCTCTTCTTTGTGGCAGCCCCTCAGATATTGGAACACTGCTATTGTATCCCCCCTGGTCCTTCTCTTCATTAAACTAGACATACCCAAACTTTGCTTGTCAGAAAGTCACAAAGGGTGATCGCCACCTTTGCAGCATCCCCGGGGTCAAAATTCAAATACTTGGCAACTGGCTTATATTTATGACGGTTTGCAGCCTCCCGGAGGTCATGTGATCTCTTTTTGCGATCTTCTGACAGGCGGAGTCAATGGGGGGGAAGCCAAATTTGCTTAACAGCTGTGTGATTAATTTAGCAACTGCAGGGATTCACTTAAGAACTGGCAAGAAAGCTCGCAAAATGGGGCAAAATTGACTTAACTGTCTCGCTTAGCAACGAAATTTTTGAGCTCAATTGTGGTTAATAAGTCAAGGACTACCTGTATTGTGGTATCAGTAAATGAGCATGGCAGTTTTGAGAGAGGCCTGACCAAAACAGATTCCACTCTTGAAATATTCCTTTTTTTTATTTATTGTTCTGTTCTCAGCTTTCTGTCTGTGGAGAGTTCAAGAGATGCTGGTGTTTACCTCATACTGTCCACTACGGGCCATTTTTCCCTCTTCCCACTGCTGTTTACCGCACCAGGTATATTTAATTTCTTGTTATTTGCAAAAAGAAAAAAAATTGCTTTGATATAGGTCGTCCTCAACTTATCACCCTAATTGGGACTGGGATTTCCGTTCTAAGTTGCAGTCATAAGTCGAATCACCCGATTTTACGACCATGTTTCAAGCCGCCGTAAGTCAGGTCACCATAGTTTCCTAGTGAATCCAGCTTCTCCAACAGCAGTTTTTTTTTGCCGCAAATAAGCAAAAAAAAAAAAAAAAAAGTTGCAAATTGTAGTCGTGGGGCCACACAATGCTGCAACCAGTTGTAAATCCGAGTCAGTTGCCAAGCACTTGAATCGTGTATACACTGGGACAGGACTGGTTGGTCATGGATTGAGATGCATGGCCTAGCCCAGGGGTGGGCAATCTTGGCTCTTTTATGACTCGTGGACTTCAACTCCCAGAATTCCTGAGCCACAGCATGGGGGAAACTTTGGGCCCTTCATGACTCGGGGACTTCAACTCCTAGAATTCCTGAGCCAGCATGAGGGAAATTTTGGCCCCTTCGTGACTCGTGGACTTCAACTCCCAGAATTCCTGAGCCAGCCATGCTGAGGGGAAAGGGAGAGGTTTCCAAGCTGAGCCATGCTGGCTCAGGAATTCTGGGAGTTGAAGTCCACAAGTCATGAAGGGGCCAAAATTTCCCTCATGCTGGCTCAGGAATTCTGGGAGTTGAAGTCCACGAGTCATGAAGGGGCCATAGTTCCCCCATGCTGGCTCAGGAAGTCTGAGAATTGAAATCTGCAAGTCATAAAGGGGGCATGGTTCCCCCATGCTGGCTCAGGAATTCTGGGAGTTGAAGTCCACGAGTCATGAAAGAGCCAAGGTTGCCTACCCCTGGCCTAGCCATAGATAAAATTGGTACGGGCTCTACTTAAATCAATGCCGTGGGATTTTGTTCAGGCTAGTAACTCATCCTTTTCTACATGGAAATACAGACTTGATCCAAGCACTACCAAACCGTACGGCAAATCTGGACCCAGTCTGGTGTTGTGGTATACAATCCTTGGCTGCATTAATAGAGGGATAGAATCAAGATCACGTGAAGTGTTAATACCACTTTACAAGGCCTTGGTGAGGCCACACTTGGAATCCTGCATCCAGTTTTGGTCACCACGATGTAAAAAAGATGTTGAGACTCTAGAAAGAGTGCAGAGAAGAGCAACAATGATGATCAGGGGACTGGAGGCTAAAACATAGGAAGAACAGTTGTAGGAAATGAGTATGTCCAGTTCAATGAAAAGAAGGACTAGGGGTGACATGATAGCAATGTTCCAATATCTCAGGGGTTGCCACAAAGTGTATGGACGGCATAATACAGGATACATAAATGGGAATATTTATTCCCCGCAAAACATCTGCCATGGAATTTGCTGCTACAAAATCTTTGTTGTTGTTGTTGTTTCTTTCAGAGCTGCCCATTAAAATATTGCTGATGCTCCTCTTCTCAGTGTACACTTTCTCCTCCCTGAAGGCCCTGTTCAGGTAAGAAGGAAATAATTTTATAAATAAAAGATAAAAAAACCTTCCCCATTGCCAAGTGATCTGGTTTTGCACACTGTCCCATCTTAGGGATGGTTAAACTGCCAATCAAGGAGGATATTTGTAGCTCAGGATTGAAATGAGGGGTCCTTGGTAATCTCTGCTTGTTTTCTTATAGCTGTTTCATCACCCAACTAGGTAACATCATCAGTGCTAGAAGGGAGTGGGGTTTATGAAGAAGAGGACGACGACGACTGAGGTGGATTGTTTTCTTGCAGACGTTTCCTCACCCAACTAGGTAACAACATCAGTGCACTGATGATGTTGCTTACTTTGGGTAATGAAATGTCTTCAAGGAAGCAACCAACCTTTTTGTTGTTGTTGTTTTTTCCTCGAAAACATTTCGCTTCTCACCCAAGAAGCTTCTTCAGTTCTGGCTGAGAATGGTGGGGAATGGCAGGATTTATATATTCCTTGCAGTCCTCTGGTCGTTAGTACTCCCTCTGAGAGTCATTGAGGCCTAAGGCACCCTGTGCTCTGCTCCCTGCCCTTCAAGGACTCTGCAGGCCTTGGGCCTGCCTGCTTTCACACACACACACCCCTACTGTGTCCCCAACAAGCCTGTCGGGTGGGGCAGCCATTGGAACGCCCGAACCGGATCGTTCCAGTTTGGGGGAGGTCCATGGTAACTTTGAACGGTCGCTAAGCGGCCGGTCGTAAGTCAAGGACTACCTTTATGGCCAGACTATGAAGAAGTCTTCTTAAAATCCTTTTCTCTTGTCCTGTCTCCATAGGAAAGAGCCTCTGCTGAACTGGTTGGAAGCAGTCTATCTCACTGGGCTGATACCCTTAGGAATCGCCTGTGAAATTGTGTTCCCTTTTACTTCCTGGGCTCAAAAACTGCCATTCCTGCCTTTATTGCTCACCTCTGCATATTGTGCTCTAGGCGTCATTTATGCCTGGCTCAAGCTATACATCTCAGCCTTCACAGGAGCATCAGAAGGCAAAGAAAAAGAAGAATAATGATGGTTTGTCATGGATTCCAAGCTGGCAAGGATCATTCCAGCAAGCTCACAACCACACACAACACGGCAACAGGTGCTCACACTGGACTTCCTCTCCAGTTGCAGAAATGCTTCCTCATTCTTTAAAGACTTGGGGACCTGAAACTAATAAGGAAGTAATCGGCTTTTTAAACCAGCGCAACCTGAATGCAATAGTGGTTATTTCCGTTATTGCTATAGCAGGAGAAATCAACGTTTTTGCTTTCTTTTAAATAATTCTGTCTCCAAAGGCCATAGGGATATGTAGAGGGAACAATTTCTTTATCCCTGTTTTGAGTCACCAGGGTTCAAGGAGATAATTTCTTAACATTGAAAGAGGCACATTCCATATTATCTTATTTGGAATAAAAAGGAAAAACAGGTTTGCAAATTGTAAGAGGTCATATGCACATACCAAAAAAAGGGAAGACAGGCTGAGTTCCCAAACTCTGTATTACATGATCATCAATCTCTAGAAAACGTTATTATCATGCTGGGTGAAAATTAAATAAAGAATTCATTTTTTTAATCCGTTTCCTTGGACTGTATAGAATGTATAATGGTAGATGTATCTTATAAGCAAATCTGATCTGATCAGACCAATTTATGGATGATTGTTCCAAGCTTTTAGCTAGAAAAATACAGCCCTCAATTTATGACCGTAATCGAGATTGGAATTATAATCATAAATTGTGGCAGTCATTAAGTCACCACTTGACTGAACCCGATTTTGCAATCTTTTTTGGGGGGGGCAGTTAAACAATTGCCACTGCTGTTAAGCAAATGCTGCGGTCATTAAATGAATCTTTTTTTAGTCTGGGCATTTTTCTCCCAGAAACCAGGCGTAAATGCCAGTTTCCAGCAAAAAATATGAATCATTGCTGCAAATAGTCATAAATTCAGTTTGTGGCATCCAGTAACTAATCTTGGGGGGAGTCCATCATAATTTCAAATGGTTGCTAAGCAGCCAGTCATAAGTCAAGGACTACCTGTAAAATACATATTCAGGACTTGCATTCCATTTACCAAAAGATTGTTTAAGGTTGTTTCATGTTTGCTTAGCAATAATCCATGGGAGATATCGATGTCTAAACCGGGCATTAATAGGGCTACATCAAGAGCTGGGACCGCTGTTTTTTAACCGTAACAATTTGAAGATGATGACTGCGGAATGCTGGGAGTTGAAGTCTACGCCTCTTAGTTGCCATGATGGAGAAATAATGTTGGGAATATTCTATACAGTCAATGTCAGGTGGATGGTGGCAATTGCAGCAGTGAAGAGTGCACCATTGGAAGACCTGTAGGATCAAGTTGGGGATAGACCCTCCTGAAAAAAAAACATTTTGATATGGCTGCTTAGCTCAAAAAACCCACGATCACGACCTGGTCTATGGAGATTCTCAGTCATCCAGGTCATAGTTATCCCAAAGATGTTTTTTCCACGAGGCAACTGGACTCTCTTTCTTTGAAGACGTTTTGCTTCTTATCCAAGAAGCTTCTTCAGGTTCTGACTGAATGGTGGGGAATGGAAGGATTTATACTCCTTGTAGACAGCTGGTCATTTGCATTCTTTTAGGGCAGGGTTAGGCAACCTTGGCTCTTATGACTCGTGGACTTCCAACTCCCAGAATTCCTGAGCCAGCATGGGGGAAACTTTGGCCCCTTTATGACTCGTGGACTTCAACTCCCAGAATTCCTGAGCCAGCATGGCTCAGCTTGGAAACTCTCCCTTTCTCCTCAGCATGGCTGGCTCAGGAATTCTGGGAGTTGAAGTCCACGAGTCATAAAAGAGCCAAGGTTGCCTACCCGTTTTAGGGAGTCGTTGAGGCCACCTGGAGGTTTACCTGTGTCTTCAGGATCACCTGAGTGGTGCAAATGGGTGTGGAGCCTTCTTGGAACTGTTGAAAGTCCAGTTGCCTCGTGGAAAAAAAAACATCTTTGGGATAATGATCATGATGTGACAACTTTTAAGATCTGTGGACTTCAACTCCCAGAATTCCCTAGCCGGCCATGAATTCTGGGAGTTGAAGTCCACAGGTCTTAAAAGTTACTACATGGTTGAACAGCCCTGATCTAACGAGTCAGTTCCTGAATAATTGGAGGCTTTGGGTCTCCTGAGCAAGTTCTATTTTGATGCTTCTCAAGGAGCTGATACAGGTAGTCCTCGACTTACAACAGTTCATTTAGTGACTGTCCGAAGTTACGACATTGAAAAAAGGGACTTACGACCATTTTTCACACAACCATTGCAGCACCCCCAGGGTCTCGTGATCAAAACTGAGACGCTTGGCAACCGACTCACATTTATGATGGTTTGCAGCGTCCCGGGGTCTCGTGATCCCCTTTTGCGACCTTCTGATGAGCAAAGTCGATGGGGAAGCCAGATTCACTTACCAACCTTGTTGCTACTCGTCAACTTACCAACAACTGCAGTGATTCACTTAAGCTGTCAACGCTGCTAACATGGGATGTTTTTGCATTGACAACAGATGGAAATGTAGCCATCTTTCTTACTTTCGTTTTTAGAATTAGATGATGCTGGGAGGGGTGGGATGTGAATGAGAGTTTAGCTAGACATAACAACACTAAACTTAGCGTGAGAATCAAGGTTATTGAACTCAGAGCTGATAAAGAATTGGCCGGCTGGAGAACTGGAGAGGAAGCCGCGCTTCAAGCTAATTGGAGAATGTGATTTATGACTGTTAATTGGAGGAGGGAATTGTGCTTTGATACTAGGTGCCCAGGGGAGGGGAATTCAGTTTTTGGCTTCGATTATGCAGTGCCGATGTTATGTTACTCGAATAAAAGATTCTTTAAGTAAACAATGCCTCAAAGTTCTTTTGAAGAGTTTCATCTGTCGGAACCATGACATAAGCACTGTGGCAAGAAAGGTCATAAAATGGGACAAATTTCACTTTAACAACTGTCTCACTTAGCAACAGAAATATTGGGCTCCGTTGTAGTTGCGGGTCAAGCACTATCTTGACACAATCCCAAGGAGTCACCCAGAGATCTTTTTGTTTATTTGCAAAGTCCATCCCAACGCCTTCACGTCATCCCAGAATTTTCTTGATTGGCAGACTTCACCCAGCTGCCTCCCTCTCTCGAGTGTCGCATTCTTCCATTTCTCTCTTTGCAACGCCAACCGCCTCCTTCCCGCGTCGTTAAGTGAATCACTGCACTGGTTAAGTTTCGTCACGTGGTTGTTAAGTGAATCCGGATTCCCCCATTGGCTTTGCTGGTCAGGAAGTTTCTGAAAGGGGATCACGTGACCCCCTGGACGCTGCAACCGTCATAAATACGAGCCAGTTGCAAATTTTGATCATGTGACCGCGGGGAGGCCGCAACGGTCCTTAAGTGTGAAAAATGGGCATCAGTCACTTTTTTCCAGTACGGTTGTCACTTTCGAAGGGTCACTAAACAAACCGCTGTAAGTCGAGGACTACCTGTATTGCCTCGACCCAACCCCCCCCCCAAGCAGGAGCCCAGAGACTCTCTTCCTTTGCAAACGCGATCCAAAGCGCCTTCTTCCGATCCCTGCATCGGGTCGCCTGGATTCCTGGTATAGGTTCTCCTGCTTGACCCGGGGGGGGGGGGGACTGGACTAGAAGACCTCCAAGGTCCCTTTCAGCTCTATTATTCTATTCTATTCTATTCTATTCTATATCGAGGGCGCTCCATCACTGGAGGTTTTTAAGAAGAGACTGGACAGTCACTTGTCTGAGATGGTATAGGTTCTCCTGCTTGAGCGGGGGGCTGGACTAGAAGATCTCCAAGGTCCCTTCCAGCTCTATTCTATTCAATCCAAGCTCCGTCCAGCTGTTTCCGCCCTGCCGATCGGCCCCTCCGCGCGAGCCCCGCCCTGGCGGAGAGCGGCCACGCCCCCCGGCCAATCCGAGCCCGCCGGCGGCGGGGAGGGGCCGACCCTGCGGAGCCCCGCCCCTTGCTCCAGGGAGGGGGGCGGAACCTTCCTCGGCGGGCCGCGCGGGCGGCGGGGAAGGTGTTGTGGGACGGACCCTCCGCCGCCCCAGCCGTCACCATGCAACTCCGCTTCTCCGTCCCCAACGAGGCGCTCTCGCTGCCGCCGCCGCCGCTGCTCACCTTCCCCTCCGTGTGGATGGCGGGCGTCTTCTGGATCAGCGCCTTGCTGCACAACGGCGTCAACCGCAAGCCCGCCCTGCGCGCCGGTCAGTCGCCGGGCGCTTCCGCGTGGCCCCCCGTCCCTTCGCCCTTGCGGGGGGGGGGGTCCTCGGGCTGCCCATCGAGGCCCCGTCCGGCCCTTCCGCGGACAGGGTCCCCGTCCCTGCTAACCAGCACGCAGAGCTCAAGGAAGCGGGGAGCCGGAAGGGAAGAGCCGCATGCCCATAATCCACAGCCGAGGTGGAGCCAAGAGAAGCCCCATCCGGAGTCAGGGTGGGGAGGATCCCGGTCTGACCTCCCGGGGGGACGATGCTCCCGAGGGGGCCCTTCCTGGTGGGCCCAAATGGAGGATTTGATTTATTTATCCTGCCTCCCTCTGGGGTCAAGGGGCAATTAATGTCCTCATATCTTTCTGCCCCACACACACACACAACAGCCCTGCGAGGTGGGACAGTTTGAGAGGGAGGGGCTGGCCAAGGTCACACCAAGCGACTTCTATTAGTCTCTTAGCCCAAGCCCGAGAATAATTTGTTTTTACTATTATTAAATGTAATTTTAATATACAGATATAATTAAATGTTATTAAAATGCTAGGGAACTCGTGGAAGACTGACCTTCAGGTAAATCAGCCATCAGGTAGCGACAAACTATATTTACCCACCATTCAAAAGAGACAATAATAAAAAAAATAGAAATGAAAAGACCCGAAGGGTTCCTCTCTTGCAGCCCACAGTGAGATAAAACAGAGATTAACACCAGACAAAAAAAAACGGGGAGAAAAAAAAATACTACATGCAACCAAGGAACCACCAAGGAATAAACTGCAGCCCCCTCAACACTTGGAGGGCAAAATACTATATATAACAGCCATGCTTGCTGAGGAATTCTGGGAGTTGAAGTCCACAAGTCATAAAGTGGCCAAGGTTGGGGACCCCTGATATATAAGGCAGCCACTCATAATCATATGATCCGTTGGGTAATGAATGTCTGCAAACAAACATCCAAGCTCAGAGAGAACCGAAGGATTCACCGTTGTTCTCTTGCTTGTAAAGAGTGTCTGGCGTGGGAACTGAATACCAGCAGCCTTAATGTGGGAAGATGCGTGTGGAAGTGATGGTCTGCTAGGACAGAGCTGGAAAAAGGGATAAGAGGGATAGAATCAAGACCACGTGAAGTTTAATACCACTTTACAATGCCTTGGTAAGGCCACACTTGGAATACAGCGTCCAGTTTTGGTCGTCACGATATAAAAAAGATGTTGAGACTCTAGAAAGAGGGCAGAGAAGAGCAACAAGATGATTAGAGGACTGGAGGCTAAAACATATGAAGAATGGTGGCTGGAACAATTAATCAGTGTCTGAAATGGTATAGGGTATAGATGCCTCCAGAAGTTCTGAATGCTCCAACACTGGAAATTTTTAAGAAGAGTTTGGACAACCATTTGTCTGAAATGATAGGGTTTCCTGCCTAAGCAGGGGGTTGGACTAGAAGACCTCCAAGGTCCTTTCCAACTCTATCATTATTGTTATTGTTAATCCACTATGCAATGAGGAGGAGGAGGAGGAGAAGGGAAAGAAGGAGGAAACTGAGGAACACAGCAGATGTAGTTACTTCAGTCCAGACCGAGTTCAACTTGTCTTCTTCATGCCTTTATAGGGATCATCCTAGTAACAGCCACTTGCTCTATACCAGATGTCCCCAACCTTTTGGGCACCAGGGACCGGTTCCGTGGAGAGAGGTTTTTCCACGGACCGGAGGGGGCGTGATTTCGTGTGCTGCCTGCATCCCGCGGATGGGGCTTTGCTTGTTTGTGCGGACCGGTTGCTAGCATGCCGCAGCCCGATACCTGTCCACGGACCGGGGGTTGGGGACCCCTGCTCTATACCATTTGAAGTGCTGTTTGGGACAGCTTGTTGAACTTGTCCCTTTGCTCTCTTGATCTTTTCCAGGCATCCATCGTCAAGTCCTGATGGCCACTCTGGGGTTTTGTTTTGGCTACTACATCAAGAGATACTCCAACTACTACTATGCTGAGAGGGACAGGGAGCTTTTCAGTTACATCAAGCATCATCCTGAGGACTTTGTGGAAAAAGGTACTTTGGTGTGAAACGCTTTCCAGAAGAACTGCTCAAAGGCTTAAAGGGAAATTAGAGGGGGGGGGGGAAGCAGCTGTTTTCTAGGGCAGGTGGTGGGACCCCCAGCTGTTCCTCCTGAGTTGCCCACAGCATGGATGAGATAAAGGCCCTCAAATAATTCCTCAAGCGAGTTGTCACAAAGCCTTTACAAATCTACACCAATTGCCCTGGGTGCTTGCCGTGGCCAGGTAGCCATTGATGAGGCCACTGGAAATTATAGTTCAGCAACAGATGGATTGCTTTGAATTGTCGAGTGTCAGGAGAATATGGAGTTGGACAGTTAATTTGTATCTCAGGTAACAAAATCTGGGAATTTGGAGGGAATGGGCAAGTTTACATTGTTGATTCATTCTGGACTCTTGGCAGTCCAGTCTACGTGGATACGTTCATGCATATTCTCTTAGCAACGTTTTCGGAAGTGGTTTGCCCTTCTTCCGAGGACTGAGAGAGAGGGACTGGCCCAGGTGGCTTTCATGCCTGAGGCTGGATTGGAATTCACCGTTTCCTGGCTTCTAGTCCAGAGTCTGAACTGCTGGTTCCAACTGGCTCTCAACAGACCAGTCCCTTGGGTGGGCATGCTTGTGAACACCTTTGAACAAGGCTACATCCTGTAGGAGTAAGGACTCGCACTTTTCCACAGTAAAGTAAAATTTTACTTAGAGGTGACGTTAGACCTCCTTAAGAAAAGCTCTTTGTGCTTCTGCTTGCTTAGATTCTCTTTAAGGAACTATAAACTAGAGAGTCATCCTTTGCAAAGTAGATAGGAAGTTGTCTCAAAAGTGCTTTTTCACGAGGCAACTGGACTTTCTTGAAAACGAGAAAAAAGAAAAAGAAAATCCAGTTGTCTCGTGAAAAAGCACCTTTGGGACAACCATGACCTGGATGACTGAGAATCTCCATAGATATGCAGGAAATTGGTTCCTTTTCTATGTCCCCGGTTTATGAATAAGCTTTTTTCAGCAGAGATCATTTCCTGTTTTGCTAGAGCCTAGAAAAATGGGAGAGATTCTGGAAGACTTCGTCCCAACTCGTTGAAGGCTGCCTGCAGATCCCGTCTTCTCCAGCTTGTTTTCTCTTGGCGTGTGGAAGCCCTCAAGGCCCAATCGCCTGCTGATAAACGTGTATTATATTATTTCTAATTAAAGCTCTATGAAGATCCAGTCTGCCTTTTTTGCTCTTGGTGTACGCCCCAAAATGGGGGAATGGAGTCCTGGGAGATCTGGCATAAATAATATTCAGAATGTTCAGAATCTCTAGTGAAGAGAAGGACCAGGGGAGACATGATAGCAATGTTCCAATATTTGAGGGGGTCTCACAGAGAGAAGGGGGTCAACCTCTTCTCCAAAGCACCTGAAGGCCAGACGAGAAGTAACAACGGATGGAAACTGATCAAGGAGAGAGTCAACCTGGAAATAAGGAGAAATTTTCTGACAGTGAGAACAATCAACCAATGGAACAGCTTGCCCTCAGAAGTTGTGGGAGCTTCATCACTGAAAGCTTTCAAGAAGAGACTGGACTGCCATCTGTCAGAAATGGTGTAGGCCGGGTCTCCTGCCTGGGCAGGGGGTTGGACTAGATGACCTACAAGGTCCCTTCCAACTCTACTATTCCTATTCTATTCTATTCTATTCTGTATTTCTATTTCTATTCTTTTCTATTCTATTCTGTATTTCTATTCTATTCTGTATTTCCTATTCTATTCTGTTCTATTCTGTATTTCTATTCTATTCTGTATTTCCTATTCTACTCTATTCTGTATTTCTATTCTATTCTATTCTATTCTATTCTATTCTATTCTATTCTATTCTATTCTGTATTTCTGTTCTATTCTATTCTATTCTATTCTATTCTATTCTATTCTATTCTATTCTATTCTATTCTATTCTATTCTGTAATTCTATTCATTCTGTCCTGTCCTATCCTATCCTGTTCTGTATTCTACTCTACTCTACTCTACTCTATATTCTATTCTATTCTATTCTGTATTTTCTACTCTGTATTTCTATTCTATTCTATTCTATTCTGTATTTCTAATCTATTCTGTAATTCTATTCATTCTGGTTCTATTTTCTATTCTATTCTTTCTGTTATTCTATTCTATTTATTCTATTCTATTCTATTCTATTCTATTCTATTCTATTCTATTCTATTCTATTCTATTCTATTCTATTCTATTCTATTCATTTACCAGCGCCAAAGTGTGAATTCCCTCAGCCCCAAATTTAGCTAAATTGTTCCCATCCATGGTTACTGGTCATGATGAGACTCTTAATCACAAAAACAGCTCCTGAGCCACAAAGGTCGGGAGGAGGTTGTATAGCTGGGAACAAAGTGGAGTACCCTGCCCCCTCTCCTATTGGGGGTATGATCCTGCCCTCATTTCATGATAACCCCACTTCCTGTCTTCTTTCCTTCCCTTCCACCCCTGAGAAAAACGCTGCTCCCGGCCAACTGAGGGTCACCTGCCTCGCTTTTAAATATTTTGAGCAGTGCCTTTTGATATCTCTTAAGCTGACTTTCCTAGCTACTGATGGAAGGGAATATTTGTAGATCTGACTCAAACGGTGCGCTGCATGGTGCTCTCTGAGCTTGGTGGTTTTCTTGTAGACCTTTCGTTACCCAGCTATGCAACATAATCAGTGCACTGTTGGAGCTGAACTGCCTGTTCAAGCAGTCCTGCATCTGGACGTTTCTTTGCTCCCCTGGGGCTGGGCAGCATACCCCAAACATTTCTGCAAAGCACCAAAGAGCAGGACAAGAAGCAACGGATGGAAAACAATCAAGGAGAAAAGCAACCTAGAAGTAAGGAGAAATTTCCTGACAGAACAATTAACCAGTGGAACAACCTGCCTCCAGAAGTTGTAGATGCTCCAACACTGGAGGTTTCTAAGAAGAGTCTGGACAGCCATTTTGTCTGGAATGGTATAGGGCAGGGGTAGGCATCCTTGGCTCTTTTATGACTCGTGGACTTCAACTCCCAGAATTCCTGAGCCAGCATGGCTCAACTTGGAAACCTCTCCCTTTCCCCTCAGCATGGCTGGCTCAGGAATTCTGGGAGTTGAACTCCACGAGTCATAAAAGAGCCAAGGTTGCCTACCCCTGGTATAGGGTTTCCTGCCTGAGCAGGGGGTTGGACTAGAAGACCTCCAAGGCCCCTTCCAACTCGGTTGTTCTGTTTCAAACCGGTTTCTCCCTCTCCTCCTCACGCCATTCTCCCTTTCCAGGAAGGTGTTCCAGTCAAGGGTTTGGAGTAGGAGAAGGGAGACCTGGGTTCAAGTCCTCCCTCACTGAGTAACTTGGGCCTCCCTCAGCCTAGTTTAGCTCACAAGGTTGTTGTGTGGGAAACTCCTGAGGAGCTGAGCTCCTGAAAAAGTTCTGGTCTTCCGGTTGTTCTCATCTGCTGATGACGCTTCTTACATCTTCCTCCACGCCTTTCCTTCTTCCCCTTGCCTTCGACATACCTACACGGTTTTGTCTCCTAAGAGGGCCACAAAACAACTGTAATTTACCGTCATGGCAGTGTTTTTCTCCGTTCCTCCCTAAATGGTTTCAACCAACAGCGTGGCTTTCAGAAGCCTCTTGGGTGCTTGTTACAAGTCTCCCTGTCTACCCTTAAGCGGTTAGAGGCGGTTACGGTGGTCCAAGGTTACTGGGGAGGGAGGTGGGGTACACATAAGCACTGTCCCTTTTCTACGTGCATCGTGAAGCTCCCAGCCTCGCAGATCTGGAGGCGAGGTCAGGGTTAGGAAATGGGGATGCTGGAAGCGACGGGCCGATGACTTCTGGCCGGCTTCCGCTTTACGGTCAAGGGTGGGACTGTCTTAAAAATGGAACATAGATTGGAACAGCTCCAGGACGGGGTGAGATCCTCTATTTTTAGAAACTGGGCTGTAAGTGAGGACCTTTGGGCCAGGAGGCCTCCTCCCGAGCTGGACCTGCCTTTGTCTGGAGAGAGAGAGATGCCAGGGGGATCCTTCGGCTGTATGAAGCCCTTAAAACACAACAGGGCAAAGTGCCCGGTCTAAAGCAGAACGATCTTTTTTTTTTCTTTCTTTCAGTCCTGGGAATTAATTACGGTTCGGTTCTGGCAACTTTAAGACTTGTGGACTTCAACTCCCAGAATTCCTCAAGCAGCCAAGTTGAAGTCCACAAGTCTTCAAAGTTTGCCAAGTTTGGGGACTCCTGATCTAAAGCATAATAAGGAGCCCTGAAGTTCAGATTTGATCATAAACAATCACGCACCAAAAACTCCAATTCAGGGTTTGAAGAATTCAGGAATTGCGGCTGTTGCCCATCGGCGGTCCAGCTGGGAAGATGTCTCCGGCAGATGCCATAGTTTCTTTCCAGGGAAAGAAAGAAAGGTCAGATTTTTTCTGGGAAGGAAAGATAATTGGGAAAGTTTGAAAGCTAACGAGAACGATGCAGACAGATGTGTTAAATCACGGTGTTCGTCCTCACTCGAGGATGTAATATCACAGGGGTCTTCAAACTTGGCCCTTTTACGACTTGTGGACTTCAATTCCCAGAATTCCTGAGCCAGCATGGGGGACTATGGCCCCTTCATGACTTGCGGAATTCAACTCCCAGAATTCCTGAGCCAGCATGGGGGACTATGGCCCCTTCATGACTTGCGGACTTCAACTCCCAGAATACCTGAGCCAGCATGGGGGAACTATGGCCCCTTCATGATTTGTGGACTTCAACTCCCAGAATTCCTCAGCCATCATGGGGGAACTATGGCCCCTTCATGACTTGCGGACTTCAACTCCCAGAATTCCTCAGCCAGCATGGGGGAACTATGGCCCCTTCATGACTTGCGAACTTCAACTCCCAGAATTCTAGCCAGCATGGGGGAACTATGGCCTTTCATGACTTGACTTCAACTCCCAGAATGGCCAGCATGGGGGAACTTCCCCTTCATGACTCTTCAACTCCCAGGCTGAACTATGGATGACTTCTGGGAGTTGAAGTCCACAAGTCGTAAAAGGGCCAAGTTTGAAGACCCCTGTAATATCCTATGGAGCTTTGAAGAGCAGGACTGCAAAACTCCTGATGACTCCTAGATGGCAGTAACAGGTGAGAATTTTCTCTTGTCTCCTTGGTGCCATCTAGTGGTGACTGAGGGTGCTGCAGCCAGATGTGGTAGTATTAAAATGAGGGAAAGAAATGGCTCTCTTCTCCCTCCTCTTGATGCGGTTCCTCCCTTGGTCCCAGAAAGCTGTTTTAGACTCTGGACTGAATCCCCTGATGCAATTCCATTACTTCACTTCGCTTCCAGCTTTGATGCATCATCCAGGTTCTCGTCATCCGGCTAAATCAGGCTCTGGATTTCTGCCCTCAGACCTTGCCCAGATGGGACTGTCCTGGCTTGACGGGAGCAGGAACACCGCAAGAAGGTAAACTTGCCATGAACGAGCCACATTTCAGTGGCGTGGCTGTTGCGACACAGGTTGGAGTCTCTTTCAGAAAGGGACTGTGCTGCAAAATCCCAGCTTGAGAGACTTTGATTCCTAGTTAAAACAGGGTCCATGAAAAAGGATTGGGTTTTCACAGGCTTTAGCACTGTGAAAACACTGCAATTTAAGCCTTCTTCCCCCCTTATCTTTGAGAGCAAGCAACAAAATTTCATTTTTAATGTGTGCCAATGTGCCCACAGTAAAAAATGACTGTAAAGGTTTATCTATCTATCTATCTATCTATCTATCTATCTATCTATCTATCTATCTATATCTATCTATCTATCTATCTATCTATCTATCTATCTATCTATCTATCTATCTATCTATCTATCTATCTATCTATCTATCTATCTATCTATCTATCTATCTATCTATCTATCTATCTATCTATCTATCTATTAGAGACTAGCAGAACCTGTCACTTTCAGCTAGTTTTTTTTTTTAAAAAACACGTCCATTTTAAAGTGAATCATTGGTGAAAGAGAGAGAGAGACAGACAGACAGATAGATAGATAGATAGATAGATAGATAGATAGATAGATAGATAGATAGATAGATGAGAGAGAGAGAGAGAGAGAGAGAGAGAATGTCTGTCTGTCTGTTTGTGTGCATGTATCAAAAAATGTCTAATGAAAAGAAGGGCCAGGGGGGACACGATAGCAATGCTCAAGTATTTGAGAGATTGCCACAAAGAAGGGGGGGGTGTCAACTTATTTTCCAAAGCACCAGAAGGCAGGACAAGAAACAATGGATGGAAACTAATCAAGGACAGAAGCAACCTGGAATTAAGGAAATTAAACTTCCTCATTGGCATCCTTCAGTCTCGAGAGACTATGATATCGTGCTCTGGAAAGAGGTCCTAAGGCAGCATCTGGTGTGGCTAAAAAGGCCAATTCGAGAGTGGCAGTCCCTTCCACACTGAGGGCAGATACAATCTGTCCCCTGTCCAGCCCCCAGATTCCGCTGGTTCCGGGACTGCCTCTTTGCCTCAGCCTGCCGCACAAGTGTCTCTTCGAATTGGAGAAGGCCGTACTGCGTCTTTAGCCTCCAGGCTGAACGATCAGAGGTCAAGGATTCCCAGCTGTTAATGTCCATTCCCAAGGCCTTTAGATCCCTCTTGCAGATATCCTTATAGCTCAGGTCTCCCTCTGGGGCGCTTTCCCTGCACTAGTTGTCCATACAGGAGATCTTTCGGAATCCGACCATCAGCCATTCTCACGACAAGCCCAAGCCAGCGTAGGCGTCGCTGTTTCAATAGTGTATACATGCTAGAGATTCCAGCACGTTCCAGGACTGCGCTATTTGGGACTTTGTCATGCCAGGTGATGCCGAGAATACGTCGGGAGACAGCGCATGTGAAAAGTGTTCAGCTTTCTCTCCTGCCGTACGTGAAGAGTCCAAGACTCACTGCAGTACAAGAGGGTGCTCAAGACGCAGGCTCTATAGACCTGGATCTTTGTGTGTTCTGTCAACTTCTTATTAAGCCATACTCTCTTTGTAAGTCTGGAAAATGTGGTGGCCGCTTTACCAATACGTCTATTCAGCTCATTGGGTGGGCGTGGCCCATTGGGTGGGCGTGGCTGCGGTGGTAACGGCAGACTGGGTGGGAAAAGTTCAATCAATCAATTCCAACTTTGCAAAATCTTTTTTTTTCCCACGAGAAGTTGAAATTGACTGATTGAACCTTTTTTTTTTTTTTTTGCACACGGCAGCGGAGGCCTAAAGTGAAAAGGTTTTATAAAACCCAGCTGATGGCACAGGGCGATGGCGCGCGTGCCCACAGAGAGGGCTCTGAGTGCCGCCTCTGGCACCCGTGCCATAGGTTCGCCACCACTGGCATAGAGCATGACGCCAGGGGCCATTTTCGACGGTGGGAGAGGTCATAGTTCCTCATTGGGCAGCTACCGCCCACCTTAAGCTGGGCAGCCCCCAGCCAGTAGTAAGGTGCCGCCCTGCCATGGTCTGTTAACCTCACTGGGTGTGTGGGGTTTAGGGTTAAAGCCGACAAGCAGATCGATAACTCTGCACCCTGCAATAAACGCAAGAAATTTTTTGCCCTAAAGCTGGGCACTTGGAATGTTCGGACAATGACCCCCGGCCTTTCTGACGATTCTTCACAAAAAATAGATGACGTACGTAAGACAGCTGTCATCGACATGGAGCTGAGCAGACTGCAGATGGACATCGTTGCCCTTCAAGAGACAAGGCTGTCAGACTTGGGATCTGTTAAGGCGAGAAATTTCTCATTCTTCTGCAGGGGAAACCATCGAATGAGACTAGGGAATACGGGGAGGGCTTTGCGGTCAGAAACACCCTACTAGGATTCATTACTCCACCTGCTGCTGGAAGTGAAAGAATTCTGTCCTTGCAGCTACACTCATCAGCAGGATTGGTTTACTCGTATTGGCGCATACCCACCGACATTATCATCTTCAGTAGAATCTAAACTTCCTAACAGGACAATTAACCAGTGGAACAGCTTGCCACCAGAAGTTGGGGTTTTTAAGAAGAGCTTGGACAGCCATTTGTCTGAAATGGCATAGGATCTCCTGCTTGAGCAGGGGGTTGGACTAGAAGACCTCCCAAGTCCCTACCAACTCTTAGTATTCTATGTTCTATAAAAATTATATATCCTAGTTTTAAACCTCTTATGGGAGGCATCGAGAGACAACGCCCTCATATTCCCCAATCCCCCACAGAGAAACTTTCCTTTCATGCTGGGCTTTGTTGGGAATCTAAGAGAGCCAATGGGTTATGCTGGTTAAAAGGTTGAATTAGCCTCGGTTTGTTCACTTTTGATCATAAAAACTCAACGGAGGTTTGCGGGGGTGTGTGTGTGTCAATCATTCTCAATCCCCACCCGATCTAACCCACAGGGCTGTTGTGGGGGGTAGGAATAACACACAAAGGGGCATTCCTCACTGCAGCCATCTTGTGCTCTTGGAGGAAAAGTAATAATACTAAAAAACTAAATTAATAATAGCACTTAAAGAATTACATGCCTGGGTGCTCATATTGTCTCAATTATCAAGGATAAGAAAGATGTTGGACCCAGCAGCTACTCAAGGTCCAAAGTACTAGAAGAATCATGTTCTAATTGGGAAAAAAATACCAGCCTTGTACAGCAGGAAATATAGCTCTTTATTCTTTATAAGCAGCAAACAATTTCAAATATGAAAAAAGCAATAATACATAAAGCCTAGAATTAAGGCACAGAAAACTTTTCTGACCGCAGTGCTGAAATGATTCAAGTATAAAGTTTCACAACCACCAAATAAGTCTCTGTCTCTCTCTCCAGGATGTTGCATCCAAGGCAGAGGACTCTGAATTGTACAGACACATCCACAGTCAAAATGCAGCTTGCCCTGAAAAATACGAAGCACACAAGATGTTAATAAGGAGGCTTGAGGTCTAATTTTAAGCCAAGGTTTCTCCAGACTCATCCCCAGAAAAGGTAACCTATCCCTTCTAATTTGGGATTATATCCGATGTTCTGCCTTGGGAGGGCCATCCGCAAGGATAGAGAGTCAAAAACCTCAAGATGTTGGCTTTGATTCTACGGTTGAGGCCACCGTCTTGAACGTCTGATGAGAATTATGGAACTTTAGTCTAACTTATATGTTAGGAGGGAGATCATCTTTTGGGGGGAATTGGCCTGGAGCTCTAAGCTCCTTGTGTAGCTGCAAGTCAAAGCAAAACCTTTGTTCCTGAATCGCCAACGAATAATTCAAACACCAATGCCTGCAATTTGAAAATGAATGGCAATATATACAGTAGGGGCGGTTTCTGAGAGCCTTTGAAAATTTGAAAATGCAGCCTTGGTTGAGCCTTTTGAGGAAAGGCAATAATTATTAAATCATTCTCTTTCAATTCTATAGAAAGGAGGGAGGGAGGGAGGGAGGGAGGGAGGAAAGTGGATGGATGGATGGATGGACATTGGAGAAATGGAGGGAGGGAGGGGGAAGGAAGGAAAGGAAAGGAAGATGGATGGATGGATGGACAGTGGAGAAGGAAAGGAAGGAAGGAAGGAAGGAAGGAAGGAAGGAAGGAAGGAAGGAAGGAAGGAAGGAAGGAAGGGAGGAAGGGAGGAAGGAAGGACATTGGAGGGAAAAGGAAGGAAGGAAGATGGAGAGGGAAGGAGGGCAGGGAAGGAAGGAAGAGTGGGTGAATAGGTAGACAGAAGAAATGGAGGGAGGGAGGGAGGAAGGAAGGAAGGAAGGAAGGAAGGAAGGAAAGGAAGATGGATGGATGGACATTGTAGGAAGGAAGGGAGGGAGGAAGGAAGGAAGATGGAGAGGGAAGGAGGGCGGGGAAAGAAGGAAGGAGGGTGGGTGAATAGGTAGACAAGAAATGGAGGGAGGGAGGGAGGAAGGAAGGAAGGAAAGGAAGATGGATGGATGGATGGACAGTGGAGAAGGAAAGGAAGGAAGGAAGGAAGGAAGGAAGGAAGGAAGGAAGGAAGGAAGGAAGGACATTGGAGGGAAAAGGAAGGAAGGAAGGAAATCTCTTTGATCTTGTTAGCAAGAATTACAATGTTAACAGAGTAGACAAATAGTTTTTCAGTCACACCACAGTTCCAATGGAGAAAGCCTTAGAAGAGCAGGAAGATGCAAACAGGGGGACCAAACTAGACATTTCCTGCACAAAGACAACTCACCCTTTGTTTAATGCTTTTCTACCAGCGAAAAGCGATTCCATTCTGATTGATCTGTCCCAGAATTTCATTGTACCTAGAAGTCACCGTGTTGGCCCGGCTGGTCAGTTGGGCGAGGACATGATATAAGCCAGACATGTGATACCGAAAGAGTCCTTCAAGGTCTGTCTTCTCCTTAGCTGCTTCTTCTCCTTCCCTGGACCTGAGACACTTGTCGTTAAGAGGAGGTAGACCACTCTCAGCCGTCAACTTGATGGATTTTAGAAGCCTGTAGTAGTCATACAGATCTCGGTCGCAGGAACTTTCCATCCCAGAGTTGACTCCAGCTGGATCATCCTGGTCTTCCAACGAGACCCCCTGGAGAAGGCTGGGAAACATCACCGTTTGTTCCATGTTACGGACCGCGGAGAAGTACCTTTGCATGGGAATTCGCTCTCCGTAGTGATTCTCCATGGCTGAACCAAGGCAAGCTATCTTCTTCCTCTTCACGTTGGGTTGGCTGTGAAATCTTTAGCTCTTGATCTGGAAGGTGCCAATTTATAGACCGACATGGCCAAATCCTGGCGTGTCACCAAACACGATGGGGGTGGTTTTTTGGGCCACTCAAGTCCAGGAAATTTCAAGATTTTGGGGGAGTGACTTGTTGTGATCACTAACGTGACTTTATTTTCAGTCTGGAATCGTTTCCAAACTCTTCCTCGCACCGTGTAATTCCTTGGCCTTGCGGTGTTCAGACAAGTTGGCCCAGGAACAAGGGGGCGAGAGAGCTGCGATTGAGACACCAAGGCTGGCCCAGCATGAATATCTCCCAATATTTTTTTTTTGGCTGACAAGAAACTGGGACGAAGCTGTGCAAAGAGGCAGCAAAGAACATTTCATAATTTATGCCAATTGTGAAACCGGTTCATCTCGCTGTTGGCCGGGACGCCCGTTGTTTGCAGAAGGGTTAGCCAATCACCGCAAGAGGCAAAGACACAAGTCAGTATACAGTACTGTGATCTGTAAAGATACAGGCGCTCCTCGGCTTACAACCACTCGTTTAGTGGCTGTTCGAAGTTACAACACCTCTGAAAAAAATGACTTATGACCAGCCCTCGTACTGAAGATGGTTGCAGTATCCCCTGGGTCAGGGGTAGGCAACCTTGGCTCATTTATGACTCGTGGACTTCAACTCCCAGAATTCCTGAGCCAGCCATGCTGAGGGGAAAGGGAGAGTTTCCAAGCTGAGCCATGCTCGCTCAGGAATTCTGGGAATTGAAGTCCACAAGTCATGAAGGGGCCATAGTTCCCCCATGCTGGCTCAGGAATTCTGGGAGTTGAAGTCCACAAGTCATGAAGGAGCCATAGTTCCCCCATGCTGGCTCAGGAATTCTGGGAATTGAAGTCCACAAGTCATGAAGGGGCCATAGTTCCCCCATGCTGGCTCAGGAATTCTGGGAGTTGAAGTCCACAAGTCATGAAGGTGCCATAGTTCCCCCACGCTGGCTCAGGAATTCTGGGAGTTGAAGTCCACGAGTCATAAAAAAGCCAAGGTTGCCTACCCCTGCCCTGAGTCATGTGATCAAAATTTGGGAGCTTGTCAACCAACGTATCTTTACGAGGGTTGCAGCATCCCAGGGTCATGTGATCAACTTTCCTGCCCTTCCCAGCTTGATTCAGACACGCAAAGTCAATGAGGGAAACTGGATTCGCTTAATGATTGCACGGTTTACTTAATGGCAGTGGGTTCACTTAACAATGGTTGTAAAAAGAGCCCTGGTGGCGCAGTGGTTAGGATGCGGTATTGCACGCTAATTCTGCCAACTGCCAGGAGTTCGATCCTGAGCGGCTCAAGGTGGACGCAGCCTTCCATCATTCTGAGGTCAGTAAAATGAGGACCCAGAATGTTGGTGGAGCAAGATGCTGACTCTGTAAACCGCTTAGAGAGGGCTGTAAAGCACTGTGAAGCGGTATAGAAGTCTAAGTGCTATTGCTAAGTAGGAAGGAAGGAAGGAAGGAAGGAAGGAAGGAAGGAAGGAAGGAAGGAAGGAAGGAAGGAAGGAAGGAAGGAAGGAAGGAAGGAAGGAAGGAAGGAAGGAAGGAAGGAAGGAGACGTGGTGGTGCAGTGGTCAGAATGCATATTGCAGGTTAACTCTGCCCACTGTCAGGAGTTCAATCCTGACCTGCCCAAGGTTGACTCAGCCTTCCCTCCTTCTAAGGTCAGTAAAATGAGGACTTGGATTGTTGGGGGCAAATATGCTGACTCTGTAAACCGCTTAGAGGGGGCTGTAAAGCACTGTGAAGCGGTCTATAAGTGCTATTGCTATTGGTAAAATTGGGAGTGATTCACTTAACATCTGCCTAGCTTAACAACAGAAATTCTGGTCTCAATTGCAGTCGTTAAGTCGAGGACCACCTGTATTTAGCAAAGACTGAGACTGCAGACTCGGGTTTGATTTGATTCTTCCTTGGGTGCCCAGTGAGATACCTACAGCACCAAGATGGCTACCGAGGCCTCCCTTGGCTTGGTTACTTGCTATCAAGTTTCACCCTTACAGGGAGTCCTCAACTGAACGACCACCAGTGTAGCTCAAAATTGCCGTTGCTAAGCAAGACGTTAAGTGAGTCTTGCCCCATTTTACCACCTTTCTTGCCACAGTCGTTCAGTGAATCGCTGCAGTCATTAAGTCAGTCACCCGGTCGTTAAGCGAATCCGGCTTCCCCTATTGACTTTGCTTGTCAGAAGGTTCACAAAGGGGGGATCCCGTGACACCCCGGGAGACGCTGCGACCGTCGTAAATATGAGCCAGTTGCCAAGCGTGTGAATTTTGATCACGTGACCCTGGGGAGGCTGCAACGGTCGTAAGTACAAAAAAGGGTCGTCAGTCACTTTTTTTCAGTGCAATTGTAACTTTGGTCACTAAACAAGTAAGTTAAGTTGTGGACCTATAGTTGTGGACCTGGTCAGTAAATAAGGGCAGAGGTCCCCAACCCTTTGGGCACGAGGGACCGGTTCTGTGGAGAGAAGTTTTTCCACAGACCGGGGGAGTGTGTGGTTTTGTGTGCTGCCTGCATCCCACGGATGGGGCTTTGCTTGTTTGTGCGGACCGGTTGCTGGCATGCCGCAGCCCAGTACCGGTCCACGGCCCGGGGATTGGGGACCCCTGGTCTAACAGAATGACAGAAGGGATAGGAAGTAAAGAGGGCTAAATCAGAGAAGGTAACATGGTAGGAGAACCAAGATTTTAGCTTCTTATTGGCTCCCCCATTTTTAACCCACTGGAGTTTTCTTTAAACTTCACAGCCATCGCTGGTCTCCCCCACCTGAAGGCCAAATCTGCAGGTCTTCTCTTGAGAAAGAAATGGCCCGTTTCTCATTGACATGATCAAGGTCTCTCCCCTTTCCTTTCTCCATTCAAAGATGTTCTGTCCATGTAGAACAGAGGTCCCCAAACCTTTGGGCACCAGGGACCGATTCCGTGGAGAGAGGTTTCCCCGCGGACCGGAGGGTGTGTGGCTTTGTGTGCTGCCTGCATCCCACGGATCGGGCTTTGCTTGTTTGTGCGGCCCGGTTGCTGGCATGCCGCGGCCCGGTACTGGTCCACAGCCCGGGGGGGTGGGGACCCCCGAATTAGGGGACCAAAAAGGCAGGCAAAAGAGATCTCAGGAAAACATTGGAAGAATGGAAGGTCCACTCTGGAAAATATTCAACCACTCCGGCCTCAGGCAGCCCAAACCTTCGTGACTTTTGATAAGGGTTTCCAAAGCGTTTCAGTCGTGCAATATTAGTACAGTGAGATGGCTGTGCAATAATTAGCACATGGACACGGCCACAGCGCGTGAGCAAAACAAACCGAGGGCCGCCAGCTTTCCCCCTTTTGGAGACAAATTTCACGCTCTGGGGATTTCTCAATTTTTGTTTCTCGTCCTCAGCTATTTGTTCAACCCTGACTCGGTTGCCTGCAAAATGCCACCTTTTCCCTTATTGTCCCCCCTTTTTAATTGTGGCATTATAAATCTGGATATGATAGGCTATTTCAATACGACGGTGTTTATATAGGAGAACTAAATTCTTCGTGTTCCGTTACCTTGTGGTGGTAGAAAGAAAGGAGAAAAAAAAAACCCGAAGTCTCTATCAATATTAATTACAATCAGGCTGTCAAACTAGAATAGAATTAGAATAGAGTTGGAAGGGACCTTGGAGGTCATCTAGTCCAGCCCCCTGCTTGAGCAGGAGAGCCTATACCATTTCAGACAAGTGACTGTCTAGTCTCTTCTTAAAAATCTCCAGTGATGGAGCGCCCACATTTTCTGGAGGCAAGCTGTTCCACTGGTTGATTGTCCTCACTGTCAGGAAGTTTCTCCTTAATTCCAGGTTGCTTCTCTCTTTGATCAGTTTCCAACCATTGTTTTTTGTCCTGCCTTCAGGTGCCTTGGAGAATAATTTGACCCCCCTCTTATTTGTGGCAGCTCCTCAGATACTGAAATACTGCTATCATGTCTCCCCTATTTCTTCTTTTTTTAAAATCAGGATGATTGTATTTTTGTCATTCAAAATTAAATATAACATTGGAAAGGTAGGGATGGAAGAAGAACATGCGACGTACATCCAGGAATTTCTTACATAATTAAGATTTCAGTCTTAATCTTAATTACTTCATATTGAAATATCCATATATATCTCTATTTTGTCTCATCTATCAATCATCTCTCATCCATCTCTATCTGTGTCTATTTATATCTCTCAATCTATCTATCTTATCTATCCATCCATCCATCTATGTCTGTCTGTCTATCTATCTATCAATCATCTATCTATCTATATCTATTGCTCCCTTCGTGCTCTTGGAACTTGGTTGTTTATAATATAGATATATCTGTCTGTGTTTTATACATGTTAATAAAAGGGAGAGAGAGAGAGAGAGAGAGAGAGAGAGAGAGAGAGAGAGGAGAGAGAGAGAGAAGAGAGAGAGAGGAGAGAGAGAGAGAGAGAGAGAGAGAGAGAGAGAGAGAGAGAGAGAGAGATCTTTTTCTTTTGAGGAGGAACAGTTTACCTACGTCATTTGGAAGTGATCCATCTGCATCAGCTGAGCTGCCCAACCTGACTCCATTATTGGCTGTTATTGATCCAAATGACCCAGGAGTCAGCTTGGGTCAAATTACAGAACTGAAGTCCAATTTTACAGGGACAGTGTTAGAAATGTGTAAATAATGCCACTTTGCCAGGGGCAGAAAAAGATGTGTGGGAGACGGAGGGAACCTGATTTTCTGGGAACCAAGCGGTGTCCTTTGATGGGACCCCTCCCGATCACGCCAGAGGGGCCGATCTCCTGCCCAGTCTTGTTCATAAATGGCCCTCAACGATCTGGAAGGCTTAACCCACCCTTTGGCTCCTGGCCACAATCCCAGCTGGGCGCAGACTTTGACGTTCCTTCAGAATGTAAACATGGGCCTTATTGCTCTTAAATTACTTTTATTATTATTCATACCCAAGCCTCACAGGAGATGTGGTCATGAAATTTATACTCTTGCCTTTCCTGCTGTCTTGCAGGCCTTCCGCTTCTGCTACTACGGGGAGGCTAGCTAGAAAAAAAGCCGTTTTTCTTGGCCAAACCAAGGGTAAACCCACCCACCCACCCACCCACCCACGGCCAGCTTCGCTGAGGCCTTCTTCTGCCTTGCCAACGGCTCACAACGTCCTCAGCTGCTTCCCCCAACCATGCTAGCGGGAGAAGGGAAGAGACCATCCCCTTCTTGGTCAGGCGTGGTGGGTGAAAAGAAGGGGAGACGGTCTCCGGTTGGTCCTCCATCCAACAGGTCACTCGGGGAGAATCAGAACCGGCCACGAGGGAGCCGTCTTGCCTGTCATCTCGGCCAGCTTCATCGGGGATGACCAGTGATGGGGAAGACTTGCTATCGGCGTGGCACAGGAGTTTCCACGGTGGGGAGGTCAAAAGAGTCAAAATGGCAGCCATAACCCTGCCATCCAAGCCTCCTCCCTTTTTTAAACCTGTACTGCACCTGATCAAGGGGACTCCAAGGTCTTTTGGAGCATTTTGCAGGGGGGTTGGAAGACCCCCCCTCCCAAATCTGCAATGCACCCAATTCAGCAGCCTCTCTTTAGGTTATTCTCTCTAGCTATTCTCCTAAGCGCCTGAAGGCAGGACAAGAAGCAACGGGTGGAAACTAATCAAGGAGAGAAGCAACCTGGAATTAAGGCGAAACTTCCTAAAAGTGAGGACAATTAACCAGTGGAACTGCTTGCCTCCAGAGGTTGTGGGCCCCTCCATCACTGGAGGTTTTTTAGAAGAGATCGGACAATCATTTGTCTGAAATGGGATGGGGTTTCCTGCCTGAGCAGGGGGTTGGACTAGATGACCTCCCAGATCCCTTCCAACTCTATTGTTGTTGTTGTTGTTATTATTATTATAGGCTGCCGGCTCAGTCAGGCCAGTGAAGCCGTCCCTGGAAGTCACCCAGAGGTCTGGCAGTCTCAAGGCTTCACATCCCTCCCCCTTGTTGGAGCAGAAAGCGGGTCTCCCTGCTCCCAGGCTAGCACCTTCCCCACCACCCCATACAGGTCTAGGGCTGAGAGGAAGGGACCGGCCCAAAGTCCCCAGGGAAATGCCGAGTGCTTGAAGGGGACCAGAATTGAAACTGGACCAGAACAGGCAGTCCTCAACTTACAACAGTCGACTTAGCGACGGTTCCAAGTTACAACGGTGCTGTAAAAAAGTGACTTAGGATCCTTTTTCACACTTAACGACCGTTGCAGCATCCTCATGGTCACGGGATCAAAATTCAGACGCTTAGCAACTGCTTCGTATTTATGACGGTCGCAGTGTCCTGCGGGGGGGGCACATTATCCCCTTTAGCGACCTTCTGACAAGCAAAGTCAAACGAGAGAGAGCGGGATTCCCTTCACAACCGTGTCCCTAACTGAACAAACGCAGCGATTCGCTTAACAGCTGCGTCAAGAAAAGTTCGTAAGACGGGCCAAAACTCATTTAAAACTGTCTCGCTTAGCCACGGAGACCTCGGCCTCAATTCTGGTCGTTAATTCGAGGACTGCCTGTGCCCCAAACTGCCTCCCGGTTGCAGTTTTACCAGTTCACCCCTTCTGGAGACGCAGAGCCAGAACTGAACCGTAATTAATCCCCAGGACTGAAAGAAAAAAAAGATCGTTCTGCTTTAGACCGGGCACTTTGCCCTGTTGTGTTTTAAGGGCTTCATCCAGCCGAAGGATCCCCCTGGCATCTCTCTCTCTCCAGACAAAGGCAGGTCCAGCTCGGGAGGAGGCCTCCTGGTCCAAAGGTCCTCACTTACAGCCCAGTTTCTAAAAATAGAGGATCTCACCCCGTCCTGGAGCTGTTCCAATCTATGTTCTATTTTTAAGACAGTCCCACCCTTGACCGTAAAGCGGAAGCCGGTCAGAAGTCACCGGCCCGTCGCTTCCAGCATCCCCATTTCCTAACCCTGACCTCGCCCCCAGATCTGCGAGGCTGGGAGCTTCACGATGCACGTAGAAAAGGGGCAGTGCTTATGTGTACCCCACCTCCCTCCCCAGTAACCTTGGACCACCGTAACCGCCTCTAACCAGTTAAGGGATTGAGGGTAGACAGGGAGACTTGTAATAGAGGCAGCCAAGAGGCTTCTGAAAGTCAGAGAGGGAGGTTCACGTTTCACACTGTTGGTTGAAATAACTTACGTTTGCAGACTGGATACCGGCGGATCCTTAAATAGGGGAAAGATGACAGGACCCGTTTTGGGGTGTCAGGCTACCAAAATGGCACCCCTTTGTTCTACCAACTCCTCCCAATCCTGTGCACCACAGGTGCTGTTATCCAGCGGTTAGTCTCTCAGCGTTATCCGTGACCACGGATTCAAACTTTCTGCAGTGGTAAAATCGATACTAAATCTCCCAGGCATCTTCTCCCCCATTTTGAGGCGTACATCATGAACACAAAAGGCAGACTGGACCTTCATGTAGCTTTTATTAGAAAGGATACAATCCACGTTTTATCAATTAGGCGATTTGACCCGGAGGGCATCCACGCGCAAGAGTAGGGAGGAGAGAAAACACCCAGAAGACGGCGGGATCTGCCGGCAGCCTTCAGCGAGTTGGGACGAAGTCTTCCAGAATCTCTCCCATTTTTCTGGGCTCTAGCAAAAAAGGAAATGATCCCTGCTGATGAAGCTTGTTCATCAAACCAAAGACACGGAAAAGCACTACCTGCATATTTTGTGGCTATATTTACCGTAAACTTCAGGTATCACTCTTGTTTACGCTTCCTTAAAGAGAATTTAAGCAAGCAAGAGTTTCTGTTAAGAAGGTCTAAAGTCACTTCTAAGGAAAATTTTGATTTATTGTGGAAAAGCCCGATTCCTTAGTCCCATAGGTTTGTCCCCTGTTCAGAAGGGATGACCAGAATTGCCAATCAAGGGGTCTGGTCTGCTAAAAGCCAGCTTGCACAGCAGTTCAGGCAGCGGATTAGAATCCAGGTGGCGAGTTCTAGTCCTGCCTCAGGCATGAAAGCCAATTCAGTAACCTTGGGCCAGTCCCTCCCTCTTCGCCCTAGGAAACGTTGCCAAGAAAATATGCATGAACGTATTTAAACAGTTGCCAAGAATCAAGACTCAAACAATGTAAAACTTCCCTCACCCCAAATTCCCAGATTTTGATACCCGAAAATCTGTCCAGTTCCATATACTCCTGACACTCGACAACTCACAACAATCCAGCTATTGCTGAACTATAATTTCCAGCCTCCTCAACACTACCTGGCTGCAGCTGGCACCCAGGGCAATTGGTGTAGATTTGTAAAGGCTTTGTGGCAACTTGCTTGAGGAATTATTTGGGGGCCTTTATCTCATCCATGCTGTGGGCAACTCAGGAGGAACAGCTGGGGGTCCCACCACCTGCCCTAGAAAACAGCTGCTTTTCCCCCCCTCTAATTTCCCTTTAAGCCTTTGAGCAGTTCTTCTGGAAAGTGTTTCACACCAAAGTACCTTTTTCCACAAAGTCCTCAGGATGATGCTTGATGTAACTGAAAAGCTCCCTGTCCCTCTCAGCATAGTAGTAGTTGGAGTATCTCTTGATGTAGTAGCCAAAACAAAACCCCAGAGTGGCCATCAGGACTTGACGATGGATGCCTGGAAAAGATCAAGAGAGCAAAGGGACAAGTTCAACAAGCTGTCCCAAAATTCCCAAACGGCACTTCAAATGGTATAGAGCAGGGGTCCCCAACCCCCGGTCCGTGGACAGGTATCGGGCTGCGGCATGCTAGCAACCGGTCTGCACAAACAAGCAAAGCCCCATCCGCGGGATGCAGGCAGCACACGAAATCACGCCCCCTCCGGTCCGCGGAAAAACCTCTCTCCACGGAACCGGTCCCTGGTGCCCAAAAGGTTGGGGACCTCTGGTATAGAGCAAGTGGCTGTTACTAGAATGATCCCTACAAAGGCATGAAGAAGACAAGCTGAAGTCGGTCTGGACTGAAGTAACTACATCTGCTGTGTTCCTCAGTTTCCTCCTTCTTTCCCTTCTCCTCCTCCTCCTCATTGCACAGTGGATAAACAATAACAATAATGACAGAGTTGGAAGGGACCTTGGAGGTCTTCTAGTCCAACCCCCTGCTTAGGCAGGAAACCCTATCATTTCGGACAAATGGTTGTCCAATCTCTTCTTAAAAATTTCCAGTGTTGGAGCATTCAGAACTTCTGGAGGCATCTATACTCTATACTATTTCAGACCCTGATTAATTGTTCTAATTGCCAGGAAATTTCTTTTTGGTTCTAGGTTGCTTCTCTCTTTGATTAGTTTCCATCCATTCTTGTCTTGTCCTCAGGTGCTTTGGAGAATAGATTGACTCCCTCTTCTTTGTGGCAACCCCTCGGATATTGGAAGACTGCTATCCTGTCACTCCTAGTCCTTCTCTTCATTAAACTAAACATACCCAATTCCAGCCACCATTCTTCATGTTTTAGCCTCCAGTCCTCTAATCATTGTTGTTGCTCTTCTCTGTATTCTTTCTAGAGCCTCAACATCTTTTTTATATCGTGACGACCAAAACTGGACGCAGTATTCCAAGTGTGGCCTTACCAAGGCATTGTAAAGTGGTATTAAACTTCACGTGGTCTTGATTCCATCCCTCTTATCCCTTTTTCCAGCTCTGTCCTAGCAGACCATCACTTCCACACGCATCTTCCCACATTAAGGCTGCTGGTATTCAGTTCCCACACCAGACACTCTTTACAAGCAAGAGAACAACGGTGAATCCTTCGGTTCTCTCCGAGCTTGGATGTTTGTTTGCAGACATTCATTACCCAACGGATCATATGATTATATGAGTGGCTGCCTTATATATCAGGGGTCCCAACCTTGGCATGGCTGGCTGAGGAATTCTGGGAGTTGAAGTCCACAAGTCATAAAGTGGCCAAGGTTGGGGACCCCTGTTATATATAGTATTTTCCCTCCAAGTGTTGAGGGGGCTGCAGTTTATTCCTTGGTGGTTCCTTGGTTGCATGTAGTATTTTTTTTCCTCTGGTGTTAATCCGTTTTATCTCACTGTGGGCTGCAAGAGAGGAACCCTTCGGGTCTTTTCATTTCTATTTTTTTTATTATTGTCTCTTTTGAATGGTGGGTAAATATAGTTTGTCGCTACCTGATGGCTGATTTACCTGAAGGTCAGTCTTCCACGAGTTCCCTAGCATTTTAATAACATTTAATTATATCTGTATATTAAAATTACATTTAATAATAGTAAAAACAACAACTTATTATTCTCCTGCTTGGGCTAAGAGACTAACAGAAATCGTTTGGTGTGACCTTGGCCAGCCCCTCCCTCTCAAACTGTCCCACCTCGCAGGGCTGTTGTGTGTGTGTGGGGGGGGGAGAAAGATATGAAGGTATTAATTGCCCCTTGACCTCAAAGAGGGAGGTAGGATAAATAAATCAAATCCTCCATTTGGGCCCACCAGGAAGGGCCCCCTCGGGAGCATCGTTCCCCCCGGAGGTCAGACCGGGATCCTCCCGACCCTGACTCCGGATGGGGCTTCTCTTGGCTCCACCTCGGCTGTGGATTATGGGCATGCGGCTCTTCCCTTCCGGCTCCCCGCTTCCTTGAGCTCTGCGTGCTGGTTAGCAGGGACGGGGACCCTGTCCGCGGAAGGGCCGGACGGGACCTCGATGGGCAGCCCGGGCGGAGTGCGGAGGGACGGGGGGCCACGCGGAAGCGCCCGGCGACTGACCGGCGCGCAGGGCGGGCTTGCGGTTGACGCCGTTGTGCAGCAAGGCGCTGATCCAGAAGACGCCCGCCATCCACACGGAGGGGAAGGTGAGCAGCGGCGGCGGCGGCAGCGAGAGCGCCTCGTTGGGGACGGAGAAGCGGAGCTGCATGGCGACGGCTGGGACGGCGGAGGGTCCGTCCCACAACACCTTCCCCGCCGCCCGCGCGGCCCGCCGAGGAAGGTTCCGCCCCCCTCCCTGGAGAAAGGGGCGGGGCTCCGCAGGGCCGGCCCCTCCCCGCCGCCTCCGCGCCCGGATTGGCCGGGGGGCGTGGCCGCTCTCCGCCAGGGCGGGGCTCGCGCGGAGGGGCCGATCGTCAGGGAGGAAACAGCTGGACGGAGCTTGGATTGAATAGAACAGAGCTGGAAGGGTTAGGCCAGGGGTAGGCAACCTTGGCTCTTTTATGACCCGTGGACTTCAACTCCCAGAATTCCTGAGCCAGCTATGCTGAGGGGAAAGAGTTTCCAAGCTGAGCCATGCTGGCTCAGGAATTCTGGGAGTTGAAGTCCACAAGTCATGAAGGGGCCATGGTTCCCCCATGCTGGCTGGGGAATTCTGGGAGTTGAAGTCCACGAGTCATGAAGGGGCCATAGTTCCCCCATGCTGGCTGAGGAATTCTGGGAGTTGAAGTCCACAAGTCATGAAGGAGCCATAGTTCCTCCATGGTGGCTCAGGAATTCTGGGAGTTGAAGTCCACAAGTCATGAAGGGGCCATAGTTCCCCCATGCTGGCTGAGGAATTCTGGGAGTCGAAGTCCACGAGTCATAAAAGAGCCAAGGTTGCCTACCCCTGGGTTAGAATAAAGTTTTCAGTTGGGGCATGTTCTTTTTATTTGTTATTTTATTTAGGGCGGCCAATTCCTTTTCAAAAGCAAGAGAAATTGACAAGCTTGTTTCCCTTTCTAAAAAAAAAAAAAGAACCCCTGTACTGGTAGTCCTCGACTTAACGTCCACAATTGAGCCCAAAATTTCTGCTGCTAAGTGAAACATTTGTTAAGTGAGTTTTGCTCCATTTTGCTCCATTTTCTTGCCACGGGTTGTTCAGTGAATCCCTGCAGTTGTTAAATTAGCAACACGGTTGTTAAGTGAATTTGTCTTGCCCGTCGATTTTACTCGTCAGAAGATTGCCGAAAGGCATCACGTGACCCCGGGACACGTTGCAACCGTCATAAATATGAGTCAGTGGCCAAGCGTCTGAATTTTGATCACGTGACCACGGGGAATCTTGCAATAGTCGCAACGTGTGAAAAACGGTCGTAAGTCACTCTTTGCTGTGCCGTTGTAACTTTGAACAGTCAGTAAGTGAACTGTTGTAAGCCGAGGACTCCCCGTAGTGTTATCACAGTGCTAAAGCCTGCCCCCATATCATTTCCACGCAGCCCGTTTTAACTAGAATCAAGGTCCCTCAAGGGATTTGGTAGCTCGACCTCTTCCTGAAAGAGACACCAACCTGTGTTGCAACAGCCACGCCGCCGGGATGTGGCTCCTTCATGGCAAGTTTACTTTCTTGCAGTGTTCCTGCTCCCGCCAAGCCAGGACAGTCCTGGGCAAGGTCTGGGCAAGGTCTGAGGGCAGAAATCCAGAGCCTGATTTAGCCGGATGACGAGAATCTGGATGATGCAGCAAAGCTGGAAGTGAAGTGAAGTAATGGAATTGCATCAGGGGATTCAGTCCAGAGTCTAAAACAGCTTTGTGGGACCAAGGGAGGAACACATCAAGAGGAGGGAGAAGAGGGGGAGGCGGAAAATTGTGTAAGGCCAATTGTTCTTCGTCATCCAGGTCAGGGTTGTCCCAAAAGTGCTTTTTTTTCAAGAGGCAACTGGACTTTCTTGTTTTTTCTTTGAAGACCTTTCGCTCCTCATCCCAAGAAGCTTCTTCAGCTCTGACTGGATGGTGGGGGAATGGAAGGATTTATACTCCTTGCAGACAGCTGGTCATTTAAATCCTTCCATTCCCCACCATCCAGTCAGAGCTGAAGAAGCTTCTTGGGATGAGAAGCGAAACGTCTTCAAAGAAAAAGCAAGGAAGTCCAGTTGCCTCCTGAAAAAGCACCTTTGGAAGGGGTCAATTTATTCTCCCAAGCACCTGAAGGCTGGACAAGAAACAATGGTTGGAAACTGACCAAAGGGAGAAACAACCTGGAATTCAGGAGAAACTTCCTAACAGTGAGGACAATTAACCAGTGAAACAATCTGCCTCCAGAAGTTGTGGGTGATCCAACACTGAAGGTTTTTAAGAAGAGATTGGGCAGCCACTTGTCTGAAATTGTATAGGTTCTCCTGCTTGAGCAGGGGGTTGGACTAGAAGACCTCTAAGGTCCTTTCCAGATCTATTCTGATTGATTGATTGTTTGATCACACATTATTACATCCACGGGAGTTGATGTAAGGGCCTGTACCATGCATGATTTCTGTGTCTTTTGGAGTATCCGTGTATGTAAGGCTCCTGTTGCAATCCTCCACTGTTTCTCAAGCTTTGGCAGAAAGTTTTCCATTGGGCATTTTCCAATCGGCCCAGCTGAGCTTGTCCAGCATGACTCAGCTGTCATCCCTTGGCACGGACCCACACGCCCTCTGGGGGTCAAACCTTTGGAAGGCGCCCAATTTGGAAGCCTTTGCAACCTGTCAATAAACCCACCTTGCCAACTGCAGAGAAAGGTCCAGGTGGAGAAAGGCCTGATTGGCTGGAAAACAAGGTGTGTCCTTTGATGGAACTCATCCCGATCACGCCGACGGGAGCTGATTTGCTGCCCAGCTTTGCTACATAAATGGTCCTCAACCCACCTGGCAGCCTGCTCCACCCTTTTCGCTCCTTGCCCGTCTCCCAGCTCGGTGAAGACTTGACGATGCCAGCTGACTTCCAGCTCCCAGAACTTCTGTCTTCTGCAGCCACGGAGAAGTACGTGTCTGCCATCCAGAAGATGGAGCAGACCGTGATGTTCCCCAGCCTCCTTCTTGGGGTCTCCTTAGAAGACCCGGAAGATGCTTTCGGGGCCGACTCAGCCGGCAAAGATTTGTTTGAACATTTTACGCTGCTGAAATCCGGCAAGGGGATGCTGGAAAGCGGGCTCTCACCCCTGAGAAGAGAGAAGCAGCTACCCGTGGCTCCTCAAGGGAAGCAGGAGAACATGGAGAAGGACAGCCTGGAAGACATATTTTATTACCACTTGTCGAGTCTGTATCGTGTCCTCCATCGTTTGACCCAGAGGGCCCTTGCTGTCACGGCCAAATACAACGAAATTATGGAACGGATCAACGCACCCTAGGAAGCAGTCAGGTAAGATGTTTCCTTTGATATATCTGGAAGGTGGACCTTTCTTGAGGTGGGCCTTCAGTTTTATTTTCATGCTGAAGAATGCTCAGCATCCCATCACTCGCAAGATTTTTACTTCTTAAATCGCCCCCTATAGAAAAATCGGTTTGGCTTCAAGGGTGAGGGCGCTTAAAGGACGGAAGACAGGAGACTTCGCTTTTTTCCTAAGGGTCAAAGCGCTTCTTCGTTCCTTAGTACAGGCAGTCCTCGACTTACAACAGTTCGTTTAGTGGCCGAAGTTACCACGGCCCTGGAAAAAAGGGGACTTTATGACTGCTTTTCACACTCACGTCCGTTGCAGCATCCAGGTGGTCACGTGATCAGAATTCAGAGGCTTGGCAACGGGCCTGTACTTAGGACGGTTGCGGTCTCCCAGGGTCATGTGATCCCCTTTTTGCAACAGGCAAAGTCAGCGGTGGCCAAAAGGGTGGTAACGTGGGACGAACTCACTTAACAACCCTCTCAGTTAGCAACAGAAATTTTGGACTCACTTGTGGTCGTTCAGTCGAGGACTACCTGTGAGTGGAAATAATTTGAAATGTTTAGATCTGTCAAGCCTAGGAAAACTCTATGATATCAGAAGGGGATCTGCAGACCAAAAGCCTTCCTTCCTTCCTTCCTTCCTTCCTTCCTTCCTTCCTTCCTTCCTTCCTTCCTTCCTTCCTTCCTTCCTTCCTTCCTTCCTTCCTTCCTTCCTTCTTTCCTCTCTCCCTCCCTCACCATTTTCCTTCCTTCCTTACTTTCCTCCCTCCCTCACCATTTTCTTTCTTTCTTTCTTTCTTTCTTTCTTTCTTTCTTTCTTTCTTTCTTTCTTTCTTTCTTTCTTTCTTTCTTTCTTTCTTTCTTTCTTTCTTTCTTTCTTTTCTCTCTCTCTCTCTTTCTCACTCACTTTCTCTTTCTTTCTTTCCTTCCTTCCTTACTTTCTCCCTCCCTCCCTCCCTCCCTCCCTTCCTATTTTCCTTTCTCCCTCTCTCCGTTTCTCTATTAGCATAAAGCTCATATAATCTAACCATGTTGCCTACACAGGGCTCCGGGTGATGTATGAACCCCGCCACTGTGCGACAAATCACACCCAAACGTGATTCACTGTACCACGATAAAAATGTATACTAGTAGCAATGATTTAATCCCTAATTATCAGCATCCTCATTTCAAATATATGTAGGGGAAGACTTTCGCTCAAGAGTGAACGTGGTAGGAAAAAAACCCTAGCATTATGCCCTGATTTGGTATTTATAAAGATGCTTGGGTAACTTTGAACAGCTTCTGCTGCTAGGACTTTGTGCTGTCTGGGAGAGATCGCTGACGAACTTTTGTGATTTATTTCATAGGTTTGCTCCACTATTGCTGGCTGAAAACCACAGATGGACTGGAAGCCTTCTCCAACCCTGCTCCAAAGGGCATTTCTATGCAGCCACCAACGTGCTGCCGTTTCTAGAAAGAGTTTTGAGGTTTTGAACTTGCTCAAAGCGAAGGAGAGAACTTTCACGCCAGCAAACCGTCTCTTGAAATACCAATATATATATATATATTTATGGTTATGAACTTACTTCGAGCGAAAAGAAGATTAAGTTATTATTCATAGATGAAATATTCCGGGTTTGTGTACCTTTTGAATCAGCCCAGGCACCCTATCAAGGTGGGGCTGGAATTAACCACTGTTCGAAAATCATTTTCCAGAATGATATTTATGCTATTTTTTTGTATGTAACTGAACTGAGGCACTTATTGCGAATAAAACAAGATAAGTAAACTTCATGCCAGGTATCGCTTCATTCCCTTCCTTCTTCCCCTGATTCAGTGTTTTGCCCACTTGCGAAATATCTACAGGATTATTATTTTTTTTCTTGTAGAGAAAAATCTCCTTCAAATCCTACTTGGCCTCCTGGTGACTTTACAGAAAGTTATTGCTATTATTTCTTTCCGAATTCTTTTTGCACCTGGCCTAAAGTACTGGGACTTACACCCCAAACCTGCCCTATGGGGTGAGAGGGTATTCCCTGGGGTTTTCACAGCCTCCTCCTTTAGCAGAAAGACAAATAACAGAATAACAGAGTTGGAAGGGACCTTGGAGGTCATCTAGTCCAACCCCCTGCTCAAGCAGGAGACCCTATACCAGGGGTAGGCAATCTTGGCTCTTTTATGACTCGTGGACTTCAACTCCCAGAATTCCTGAGCCAGCCGTGCTGAGGGAAAAGGGAGAGGTTTCCAAGCTGAGCCATGCTGGCTCAGGAATTCTGGGAGTTGAAGTCCACGAGTCATAAAAGAGCCAAGGTTGCCTACCCCTGCCCTATACCATTTCAGACAAGTGACTGTCCAGGCTCTTCTTAAAAACCTCCAGTGATGGAGCTCCCATAACTTCTGGAGGCAAGTAGTTCCACTGATTAATTGTTCTCACTATCAGGAAATTTGTCCTCAATCTTGGTTTGATCTCTCCTCAGTAAGTTTGTCCTCACTGCCAGGAAGTTTCTCCTTAGTTCCAGGTTGCTTCTCTCCTTGATCAGTTTTCATCCATTGCTTCTTGTCCTGCCTTCTGGTGCTTTGGAGAATAGCTTGACTCCCTCTTAATAGAATAACAGAGTTGGAAAGGACCTTGGAGGTCTCTTAGTCCAAGCACTCTCCTCAGGCAGGAAATCCTATACAATTTCAGACAAATGGGTTGTCAAAAACCTCTAGTGATGAAGCACCCACAAGCCATTCCACTGATTAATTGTTCTCACTATCAGGAAATTTGTCCTTAATCTTGCTTTGATCTCTCCTGTTGAAGGAAAAGTCTTCATCATGGTTCAGTCCAAGCTGGGAATAAACAACATGGCAACTGCTTTAGAAAGAAGGTTGCAGTTTATTGAAGAGGAGAGCCAGACAGGAAGATGGCTCTGGAAGAAAAAGAAAAAGCACATGTAGAGAATGGGTTTTTATACCCTCTAGAGCTCTTGAGGTTGTTTCCTGTTCCTGTTTGAGCTTTGTATTTCTTGTGTCATGTATTTTGACCTGTGTCCCTTTGGCATCTGTGGGTTAATCCTATTATGTCCTGTCTTAGAGTTTGGGTAGGGTATGTAGATTTTAGGTGTCTTTGTCTTCTTAATCTTCTAGCTGGAGGGCTCCTACCTTCCTGAATGGATTATCACAGCTGCATTTCTACAGAGCTGGTTTCTGCTTGGGGGAGGGAGACTTGGGGCTATTAAGAAAACTGGGCATGCTTTTCTGCCTCTTTAAGATCCTTTGAGGAAATATAATATTTTGCCCTTTTAATATTTCCTTCTCTGGGGGGCTGACTTCCCACACTCCTCAGTAAGTTTGTCTCCTTCATAAGTTTCCCTCCGTTGCTTCTTGTCCTGCCCTCGGGTGCTTTGGAAGAATAGGTCGATCTTATAAAACTAGGAATTCAGGACTGAGCTGTTCAAATTCAGGCGATAAGATTGGCTATCTTCAGCCAGACCTATTCAGAATTCAAATCAGCTGAGAACTGAAAAGAGCTGAAGGCGATGCCTGTTTGGTGACATTGTTTGCTGAAGGCGCGAAAGAGATGAGGAAGAACTGATTGGGATGGCTGGCTATTTAGCCATCTTTGACGTGTCTGCCCAGAGGCAGGAATTTGGAAAACGCTGGCCAGGGAAATCTCCTCCTACTTCAGAGGGCAGTGCCACCTCTGCAGGTGTCCTGAACGCAAAACGTCCGCCTACAGGTGCTCGGTTACGCTGTTTTCACTTGGAAGGAGTGTCTAGTGTGCAACGGGGCGTGAATGGATATTGCTATGCTGCAGGCTGGTGACAAGAAGCTGGAAAGGAAGACCGGTTAGCTAATCCGTTCTCAACAATAACTCACCAGCTGCTAACTGCTAGACCTCTGGATCTCCAGTGCTGGAGGAGGAAAAATGAGTAATTCTCCAGAGCCTAAGATCCTTGGAAAACAAAGTTTGGCCAACTCGCCAACGGTAAGCAAGAGGGGAGGTAGCAAAAGGAGGAAGGCAATGAGTTTAACCCCCTCTCTGGCAGTTTTGCCGCCCTTGAGAAGCAGGTGGTAGGTAGGCGATATTTTGCTCTGTTTGAGAAGCAGATGCAGCCAGGAAAAGTGCAAAACAGTTTTGTGGGTCTGTAGAATCTGCAGCTTTGCTTCCATGGAGCCTTTGTTTGGTCTGTGCATTGTGGAGTCAGTGGATTGAGAGCACACAACACACTAAGAAAGGGATTTGTCCACCGCAGCAACTTGAAGACAGGTGGACTTCAAATCCCAGAATTCCCCAGCCAGCACGTTATAAAGTGTGAATAATACCACTTTACAACGCCTTGGTAAGGCCACACTGGGAGTCCTGCGTCCAGTTTTGGTCGCCACGATATAAAAATGATGTTGAGATACTGGAAAGAGTTTGTTGCTATAGATATGGCTAGTATATGCTGTTGTGTAAAATTAAAATTAATTGAGGTTATAATGTTATCTTCTACTGTGCTAAAGAGAGTTGAAGCGGGTGTCTTTTTATGTTTTTTTTCTTTTTCCTTCTCCCTCCTCCTAGTTTCCTATTACTTTTTTGAATTTCTCTTTGTATTTTATATTTTGATAAACTAATAAAAATGTGAAGGAGACTTTGGAAAGAGTGCAGAGAAGAGCAACAGAGATGATTAAGGGACTGAAGGCTAAAACACATGAAGAACGGTTGCAGGAATTGGGTATGTCTAGTTTAATGAAAAGAAGGACTAGGGGTGACATGATAGCAGTGTCCCAATATTTGAGGGGTTCCCACAAAGAAGAGGGAGTCAAGCTATTCTCCAAAGCACCTGAAGGCAGGAAAGAAGAAATGAATGGAAACTAATCAAAGACATAAGCAACCCAGAACTAAGGAGAAATTTCCTGACAGTTAGAACAATTAATCAGTGGAACTACTTGCCTCCAGAAGTTGTGAATGCTCCAACGCTGGCAGTTTTTAAGAAGAGATTGGACAGCCATTTGTCTGAAATGGTATAGGGTTTCTTGCTTGAATAGGGGTTGGATAGATAGAAGACCTCCAAGGTCCCTCCCAACTCTGTTATTCTGTTAAGTCCACTCATCTTAAAGTTGCTGAAGTTGACAAACACTGCATCAAGCCATAAACTGTGGTTTACAAGACAGACCTAGATTCCGTATGGCCTAAGTCAAAACCAGGCAAACTCAGTTCTTCACGAAAGGGAGGGTAGGCAAAGAAACTGATATGATCTATATGCAAGGGTCTGCATATACGTGCATAGATTGACGCAGCATCCTAAACCAGGATATTATAAAAGCAAGGTTAGTGGTATAATTCACACTAAGCCCCCAAGAAGCAAACTAACTCCATTATAGCTTCTCGGTGTGTCTGTGAAACGTGGGGCCCTATTCCATAAATCAAGGACTGCAAAATGTCTTTGCACGTTGTGCGTATCCAGCCACTGTGGTTTCTGAACTATAGCTTGATAAGCATATCACGGCAATCCAGTAAATTGTGTCTTATTTGACAAAGAAGGGTTAGACCAGTGATGACATAGTGTCCCATATGAAGTCAATGTATGGCTTGGTCAACCAGAAAGGGTGGCTTAGTCAGAAGTGTAAGGCCAAACTTACACTTAATGTTCTTTGAGTAGGCGTTCTACTAGCCCAGGGGTCTTCAAACTTGGCCCTTTTATGACTTGTGGACTTCAACTCCCAGAATTCCTCAGCCAGCGTGCCTGAGGAATTCTGGGAGTTGAAGTCCACAAGTCATAAAAGGGCCAGGTTTGAAGACCCCTGACATAATGTGAGGGGGAAACAATGCTAACTCAGAAAGAGCTAATCTGGTGTTTCTCAACTTCAGCCATTTTAAGAGGTGTGGACTTCAACTCCCAGAATTCCTCAGCCAGCATGGGGAAACTATGACCCCTTCATGACTTGTGGACTTCAACTCCCAGAATGCTGGCTGAGGAATTCTGGGAGTTGAAGTCCACAAGGCGTAAAAGGGCCAAGTTTGAAGACCCCTGTACTAGCCTGAGTTTCTCTTATAGGTATCACCACAACCAAATTGTGGTGTTCCCACTCAAGAGTAACCATCTCACCTCCTTATTAGGAAAGTACTATCATGTGTTGCTATGAGATAGAGATTTTCTCTGAAGTTTTCAGAGCAAAAATGTGGAAATGGGTTACTTTTCTTTTTTCTGGGATGCTTTAATGACTTCCCCATCTAAGTCCACATTCCGGGGATTGCCTGGTGGTGTCCTTCCCAGATGCTAACTAGGCCTGACCTTGTTTAGCATTTTTAAAATAGCTGGGCTCAGGTAGTAGGGATTGGTACATGGTCTAGCTATTCCTATTCTGTCAACTGTGGCCACTTCAAGATGGATGAATTTCAACTCCCAGAATCCCCCAGCTAGCAAACTCTAGATTGGTTCTTTCCTTGACTGGCCTCCAGCCAGGTTCTAAGGCTCTTCTGGAAAGCCAGAAGGGTGGAGGTAGATCTCACCTCAGGAGGTAAGATGTCCCAGAAGGCGAGCACCATACCAGAGAAGGATCTTCTCATGGACCCTACTAGCCAAAATTCCTTGGGTGGTGGGGCTGGAGAAGACCAGCGTAAGTAGGGCAGGCCAATCTCATTGGAGGTATTGTGTTCCTGGAACAGGGTTCTTCAAACTTGGCCCTTTTATGACTTGTGGACTTCAACTCCCAGAATTCCTCAGCCAGGCACGCTGGCTGAGGAATTCTGGGAGTTGAAGTCCACACCTCTGAAAATGGCCGAGGTTGAGAAACACCAGTTTAGCTCTTTCTGAGTTAGCATTATTTCCCCCTCACATTATGTCAGGGGTGTTCAAACGTGGCCCTTTTATGACTTGTGGACTTCAACTCCCAGAATTCCTCAGCCAGGCACGCTGGCTGAGGAATTCTGGGAGTTGAAGTCCGCGAGTCATGAAGGGGCCATAGTTCCCTCATGCTGGCTGAGGAATTCTGGGAGTTGAAGTCCGCAAGTCATGAAGGGGCCATAGTTCTCTCATGCTGGCTGAGGAATTCTGGGAGTTGAAGTCCGCAAGTCATGAAGGGGCCATAGTTCCCTCATGCTGGCTGAGGAATTCTGGGAGTTGAAGTCCACAAGTCATGAAGGGGCCATAGTTCTCTCATGCTGGCTGAGGAATTCTGGGAGTTGAAGTCCGCAAGTCATGAAGGGGCCATAGTTCCCTCATGCTGGCTGAGGAATTCTGGGAGTTGAAGTCCGCAAGTCATAAAAGGGCCCCAGTTTGAAGAACCCTGTCCTAGAAGAACCAAGGAGAACTGCGTTAAAACAATGCATGATTGATTGAAATGCTATTTTAATTCAATCTTTGAGGCTGTCCCTGCTCTTTCCCTTCTCAAAACTGAGATGCGGCATATTTTCCCCCTTCATTTTCTCATCGGCAGTGCCAGATCGTTGAGTTGAACGTTGGTGGAGAGATCTTCACCACCACGCTGAACACTTTGAAGAAGCACCCAGGGTCCAAACTGGCTGAAATGTTTGGCCAGGCCAAGCCCCGAACAGATTCGGCGGGCCGAATCTTCATAGACCGGCCTGGAACTTACTTTAAATACATCCTGGAGTATCTGCGTGGTGATCGCGTCCCCTTGCAAAACGTTGAGGAGGTTTACAAGGAAGCCGTCTACTATGACCTCAAGCCTTTGATCAAACAACTGGAAGAATCCCCTCAAATCTTTGGTGAGCTGGTGGCCAGGAAGCAGTTTCTTCTTCGGGTGCCCGACTATTCTGAAAACATCGAATTGATGATCCGAATCGCCCGGGCAGAAGCTGTGGCCTCCCGCCAATCCAGCGTGATGCTCTGCGTGATGAAGACTTTGGAAGATGTGGCGAGGTGTAGTGATGCCCTCAGCATTTTAGATACCTCCAAGAAATCGGTGGTCCAGTTTGGCCCATGGAAAGCGGCCCCAAACATTCTGGATCTCCTGGACTGCATCAAGATGGACGTAGAAGCCAAAGGTTACAAGACCTCTTTCCAGAGTTACGTTCCAGAAAAAGGCTTTCGCTTCAAAGCCAATGAGTTCTTCTACAAGTTTTTGTTCCATTGGTGGTAGCCCAAAGCTCGCAACCCACTAGATCAAGAAGGGCTCTTGCAGGGGGTCTTCAAACTTGGCCCTTTTATGACTTGTGGACTTCAATTCCCAGAATTCCCCAGCCAGCATTCTGGGAGTTGAAGTCCACAAAATCTAACAGTTGTTTAGGTTGAAAAACACTGCTCTAGAAGATCAAGGGTCTTCAAACTTGGCTCTTTGATGACTTGTGGACTTCAACTCCCAGAATTCCTCAGCCAGGCATGCTGGCTGAGGAATTCTGGGAGTTGAAGTCCACAAGTCATAAAAAGGCCAAGTTTGAAGACCCCTGGGCTCTTAGGTAGCTTTCCTAGCACTGGGCTACGTAAGGCAGAGGATCATTCCAGATGCTGGCTGAGTGTATGCAGTCTTAGGACCTCTAAACTTTGCTCCACATCTGGAGTTTGAGACCTTTGGGGAACAACTGGGTTTTGGTGGCTGGGGAATTCTGGGAGTTGATGTTTACCCATATTGAAGTTGCCATGGTTGAGAGAATAGGAATAGCTAGACCAGGAGTGGGGAACCTTGGCTCTTTTATGACTTGTGGACTACAACTCCCAGAATTCCTGAGCCAGCATGGCTCAGCTTGGAAACCTCTCTCTTTCTCCTCAGCATGGCTGGCTCAGGAATTCTGGGAGTTGAAGTCCACGAGTCATAAAAGAGCCAAGGTTGCCTACCCCTGAGCTAGACCATGTACCAATCCCTACTACCTGAGCCCAGCTATGTTCAAATTGCTAAACAAGGTCGGGCCGAGTTAGCATCTGGAAAGGACACCACCAGGCAATCCCTGGAATGTGGACTTAGATTGGGAAGTCATTAAAGCTTCCCAGAAAAAAGAAGAGTAAACCACTTCCATATTTTTGCTCTGAAAACTTCAGAGAAAGACTCTGTCTCATATCAACAAAAAAACAGGCCAACAGGAAGATGAGGGTTTATCTCTGTAATGACAGATGTATAGGTTGACGTAGCCGCTTGCCAATCATCCTGTTTTCAGAAATCAGGTGGTCAGATTTCTCCATTACCTGTTCTAACTCCCCAGGTGTCAGCTCTACAAGATAGTCCAGGTCAGGGGTCTTCAAACTTGGCCCCTTCATGACTTGTGGACTTCAACTCCCAGAATTCCTCAGCCAGGCATGCTGGCTGAGGAATTTTGGGAGTTGAAGTCCACAAATCATGAAGGGGCCATAGTTCCCCCATGCTGGCTCAGGAATTCTGGGAGTTGAAGTCCACAAGTCATAAAAGGGCCAAGTTTGAACACCCCTGGTCCACGTCATCAAACACACACCACAGGGATGTCAGAGATACAGGTAGTCCTTGACTTACAATCATTCATTTAGTGACCATTTGACATTACAACAGCACTGAAAAAAGTGAGTTATGGCCGTTTTGCACACTTACGACCATTGCAACATCCCCACGGTCACGCGATCCAAATTCAGACACTTGGCAACTGACTCATATTTATGACAGTTGCAGCGTCCCGGGGTCTTGTGATCCCCTTTTGTGACCTTCTGACAAGCAAAGTCAAGGGGGAAATCAGGTTCACTTAGTAACCGTGTCACTAACTTAACAACTGCAGTGATTCGCTTAACAATGGTGGCAAGAAAGGTTGTAAAATGGGGCCAGACTCACTTCGCAACCATCTCGCTTAGCAACCGAAATGTAAGTCGAGGTCTTCCTGTACTACATTATTGTACTACTACATATAGTAACAGAATCCCAAAAACCTGCATAAATTTCTCTCTGCCCCCTATAGTAAGCAAAGTCGAGATGAGGTTAGGTTGAGATTCTGTCTCATGCTCCCTTCAAGATTAGAACGTAGAACTCAGAATAACTTTATTGTCACTTGAAATGTACACTAATCGGCATACATTAAAATGGAATTTCGTTGCATACAGCTCTCAAAGGGTCACCACTTCCAATATAAATATGACAAAAAAAAATGCATATATCCACATATATTCCATGACACAGAGAAACAACACAGTCTAATTCAAATGTATACATGTACATGGCGAGAAAAACCTTTTGGGCACAGGGACCGGTTCCGTGGAGAGATGTTTTTCCGTGGACCGGAGGGCGCGTGGGTTCGTGTGCTGCCTGCATCCTGCGGATGGGGCTTTGCTTGTTTGTGCGGACCACGGCCCGGTTACTGGTCCACGGACCAGGGGTTGAGGACCCCTGGCATAGAGGACAAAGCTGTTACAGGATCTGGTAGTCCTGCTATAAATACTTCAAAACCTCCTCCCAAAGGGGAGAAACAGAAACAGACAATGAAGTGTGTGTGTATGTGGTGGTGGGGGTTTCTAACAATGCTCTGAGCTCTAAGCCCATATAAGCGCTTGTAAGTCGTATCCTGAATCACGGGAAATGAGCTTCCTATAATCTTCTTGGCTGTCCTTACCACTCTCTGTGTGGACCTTCCATCTGAGGCTCTGCTACCACCAAACCAGACAGCGATGCAGTTTGTTATGTGATGCACAATGCTCTCCATTGTGCCTCTGTAAAAAGTGGCCAGGACAGAAGGAGAAAGAGGTGCTTTCCTCATCCGATGCAGGAAATGCAGACACTGGTTTGCACACTTCACTAAGGATGACGTCTGGAGAGACCAAGTCAGATTATGAAATCTTTTCTCCCTTAAGTTTCTTTTCATACCTCGTGGAATCAAATGCAGAGCCCAAAAACTAATAATTAAAAGGCTCACTGCAATAATTATTTATTCAGTGAGCACTGGAGGAATTCCTTCCAGAATAACTACTAGGCCAAACTGCCTCGTTGCTTTTTGCCCCGTGCTCATCTCATCCACCCAGCAAAGTTATCCATCCATGATGTGAAAGAAGCTTTTTTTTTTTAACCGGCATTGTTGCAGGGACACTGATCAGGGCTGAGAAACAGTTGATTCATTCAAGATGATCCCTTTGGTTTCCAGTTCGGTCTAGTGGTTAGGACACCAGGCTAGAAAGTGGGAGATGGTGAGTTCTAGTCCCACCTTAGGCATGAAAGCCAGTTGGGTGACTTTCGGCCAATTACCAGGAGACAGTGAGTTCTAGTTCTGCCTTAGTGGTGAAATCCAGCTGGGTGACATTGGGTCAACACCAGGAGACAATGAGTTCTGGTCCCGCCTTAGGCATGAAAATCAACTGGGTGACTTTGGGCCAATCACCAGGAGACGGTGAGTTCTAGTCCCGCCTTCGTGGTGAAATCCAGCTCGGTGACTTTGGACCAATCACCAGGAGACAGTGAGTTCTAGTCCCGCCTTAGTGGTGAAATCCAGCTGGGTGACTTTGGGCCAATCAGTAGGAGACTTTGAGTTCTACTCCAGCCTTAGGAGTGAAAGCTGGCTGGGTATCTTTGGGCCAATCACCAGGAGACAGTGAGTTCTAGTCCCGCCAGCTGGGTCACTTTGGACCGGTCTCTCTCTCTCTCTCTCTCTCTCTCTCTCTCTCTCTCTCTCTCAAGGTTCTAGCTGTGGGATAAATAGGGGGAAGAAAATGTGTTGGATATATTTACTGCCTGGAGTTATTTGTAAAAACAAACAAACAAATAAATAAATAAATGAATAAGTCTCTGGCTTTTGGCTCAGCACCTTAACCCAGCGTTTCTCAACCTTAGCAAAGCAAATTCAAGGAAAACAAAAGCTAACTCAGTGTTAAAAAAAACCCCAAAAACAAACACCAAGCTTCTCCAGTGCAAAACAACAGTGATGCCAGCAAATACAGTAAAAGGAAATAAATCTGATGCATGTGATTTATTCAAACATTCCTAAAGAACAAGGATACAATTGTTGTCACGAGTGAAAATACACACAAGGACAGCAGCATTCTTTCAAAAGTAGCCCTTGATTTACAGCCATTTCTTTAGTCACAACGGAACTGAAAACAGAGACTTATATGACCATTTTTCACACTTACGACCATTGCAGCCTCCCCATGGTCAGTCACTATGATCCAAATTCAGATGCTTGGCAACTGACTCGTACTTATGACGGTTGCAGTGTCCCGGGACTACATAACCACCCTTTGTGGCCGTCTGACAAGCAAAGTCAACAGGGGAAGCCTGATTTGCTTAATAACTGCATGATTCACTTAACAACTGTGGTAAAAAGGTCATAAAATGAGGCACAACTCACTGAACAACTGCTTTGCTTAGCATTGGAAATTTAGGGCTAAATTGTGGTTGTAAATTGAGGGCTACCTATATACCAATGTTTCTCAAGCTGTGCAAGTTTAAGTTGTCTGGACGTAAATGCCAGAATTCTGGGAGTTAAAGTCCACACATCCCAAAGGTGCTTTTTTCAGGAGGCAACTGGACTTTCTTGTTTTTCTTTGAAGACGTTTCGCTTCTCCTCCAAGAAGCTTCTTCAGCTCTGACTGGATGGTGGGGAATGGAAGGATTTATACTCCTTGCAGACAGCTGGTCATTTGCCTCCTTTTAGAGAGTCATTGAGGCCACTTGGAGGTTTATCTGTGTCCTCAGGGTCACCTGAGTGGTGCAAATGAATGTGGAGCCTTCTTGGAACTGCTTTCAGCACACTCATTTTCACTAGTCAGGTCACCCTGAGGACACAGGTAAACCTCCAAGTGCCCTCAACGACCCTCTAAAAGAATGCAAATGACCAGCTGTCTGCAAGGAGTATAAATCCTTCCATTCCCCACCATCCAGTCAGAGCTGAAGAAGCTTCTTGGGATGAGAAGCGAAACATCTTCAAAGAAAAACAAGAAACTCCAGTTGCCACCTGAAAAAAGCACTTTTGGGCCAACCATGACCTGGAGGACGGAGAATCTCCATAGACAAAGTCCACACATCTTAAACTTGCCAAGGTTGAGAAAACCTGCGTTGTAGGATAAATCCACCTCAATTTTGAATTTTCAGCCAGGAAGTCAAGCCCACTGGAGATTTTTAAGAAGAGACTAGACCAGTGATGGCGAAACTTTTAGAGACCGAGTGCCCAAACTGCAACCCAAAACCCACTTATGCATCGTCGGGTGCCGGGTGGGCGTGGCCCATTGGGTGGCCGTGGCTGTGGTGGTAATGGCAGACTGGGTGGGACTAAAAAGTTCAATCAATCAATTCCAACTTTGCGAGATCTTTTTTTTTCCCGCGAGAAGTTGAAATTGACTGATTGAACCTTTTTTTTTTTTTGCACACAGCGGCGGAGGCCTAAAGCGAAAAGGTTTTATAAAACCCAGCTGAAGGCCTAGGACTGGGGCGACGGCGCAGGTGCTCAGAGAGGGCTCTGCGTGCCACCTGTGGCGCGCGTGCCATAGGTTCGCCACCACGGGACTAGACAGTCACTTGTCTGAAATGGTATAGGCCAGGGGTCTTCAAACTTGGCCCTTTTATGACTTGTGGACTTCAACTCCCAGAATTCCTCAGCCAGCGTGCCTGGTTGAGGAATTCTGGGAGTTGAAGTCCACAAGTCATAAAAGGGCCAAGTTTGAAGACCCCTGGTATAGACTCTCCTGCTTGAGCAGGGGGCTGGACTAGAAGACCTCCATGGTCCCTTCCAGCTCTATTCTATTCTATTCTATTCTATTCTATTCTATTCTATTCTATTCTATTCTATTCTATTCTATTCTATTCTATTCGTTATATGTTATATGTTATGTATTTGCATTCTCCTTGAATCTGCTCCAGCGAAAGCCACCCTCTCGACAAGTCACATCTGCACTACTTCCATTGACTTCCGCCACTCTGACCCCGCAAATGGAAGACTCAGACAGCTGCCCTTTGACAACCTGAAGTCTCGGCTGATGAAAGTCCCGAAACGAGGAGCGCCCCCGCCTTTCCAGCGAGGATGAGAGAGAGAGAGCGAACAAGAGCGAATGAGCGAGAGGGACGGGCAGAGCGGCTACGGCGGCCGAGGAAGGTCCTCAGTAGCCAGAAGGCGAAGCTCGGCGGGCTTGCCAGGCCTCCCGGATGGCGGCTCACCTGAAGAAGCGGGTCTACGAGGAGTTCAGTAAAGTGGTGGTCCAGGTAGCCGCGAGGGTCTCCAGGAGGGAAGGAGGGGCCGCGGTCGGAGGGAGTTTATGGAAACCAACCTGCGGGGCGAGGGGGGGGTCCGGGGTGGGTTGGGGTGGAACGCCTGCTTGTCTGGCTGGCTTCACACGACACGTTGAACCCGGGTTATCGAAGCAGGCGGCGCCTTGTATGCTTCAGGCACTCCACGTCCCAAGGAAATGAGCGGGTTCTCACGTTACACTTGACCCGAGTTAGTAGGACCGTGTGAACACGACGAGTGATGCTTGGGGGAAAAGTATAGCATCTATACACTTCTTTTATATATTTTCATATATATTTTTTCTTCCGTATTTCTTCTCTTGGATATTCTCCCATACATATTTTTCATATAATTTTTGAAATACTTTTTTTCATATGCTTTCTTATATATATTTTTTTCACTAATGTTACCTAGTTTTGGGTAATGAAACATCTTGCAAGAAAACAACCCAGGTCAGAGAAGCACTGAGGATCGGTCATATTTTTGAAGATGAGAAACACTGGTTTAAACGCGTGTTGAGGCAATAACACAACATCCACACAGGTAGTCCTCGACTTAGGACCGCAATTGAGCCCTGAAATTTCTGTTGCTAAGTGAGACATTTGTTAAGTGAGTTTTGCCCCATTTTTATGACCTTTCTTGCCACGCTTGTTAAGTGAATCATCAGAATTTTTAAAATAGTAACACAGTGAATCTGGCTTCCCCATTGACTCTGCTTGTCAGAAGGTCGCAAAAGGGGATCATGTGACCCTGGGACACTGCGACAGTCATAAATATGAGTCAGTTGCCAAGTGTCTGAATTTTGGTCCTGTGACCCTTGGGAGACTGCAACAGTCATAAGTGTGGAAAATTGTCAAAAGTCGCTTTTTCCAGTGCCGTTGTAACTTCGAACGGTGGCGAAATGAACTCTTGTAAGTCGAAGATTATCTCTATTACTCTAATATAGGTGGTCCTCGACTTACGACCACAACTGAGCCCAAAATTTATGTTGTTAAGTGAGACATTTGTTAAGTGAATTTTGCCCCATTTTACACCCTTTCTTGCCACGCTTGTTAAGTGAATCACAGCGGCTGATAAGTTGGTCACACGGTTGCTAAGTGACTCTGGCTCTCCCCCATTGACTTTGCTTGTCAGGAGGTCACAAAAGGGGATCACGTGACCCCGGGGGACACTGCGACCGTCATAAATATGAACCGGTTGCCAAAGCGCCTGAATTTTGATCACGTGACCCTGGGGCTGCCTACAAAGGTCATAAGTGTGAAAAATGGTCATAAGTCACTTTTTTCAGTGCCGTTGTAACTTTGAACGGTCACTATATGAACGGTTGTAAGTTGAGGACTATCTGTATTACCGAGGGTTGTTATGGTAGTATTATAATAATAAAATAAAAAGATCTAAAGAAGTCCAGTATAAACAGAACAAAAAATTTGACCGTAGTGTAAACTCTTACCTTAAATGTTTCAGCAGCATGAAGAAATTTCGGCCAAAAAACTCCGGCTAACCAAGCCCAGCAAATCCGCTGCCCTTCATGTAGACCTTTGCAAGGCCACATCGCCCGCCGATGCGTTGCAGTATCTCCTTCAGTTCGCTCGAAAACCTGTAGAAGCTGAAAGCGTAGAAGGCGTCGTGCGAATCTTGCTGGAACATTATTACAAGGTAGGACAATTCTGTGGGGGGAGAAACTTGACTATGAGCCAGCCGTGTGCAGCAGCAGCCCAAAAAGCTAATACAATCCTGGGTTGTATAAACAGGCATAGAATCAAGATCACGCGAAGTATTAGTACTGCTTTATAAAACCCTAGTAAGACCACACCTGGAATACTGCAGCCAATTTGGGTCACCATATCACAAAAAACATGTTGAGAGTTTGGAAAAAGTTCCGAGAAGAGCAACTAAGATGATCCAAGGCCTGGAGACTAAAACATACGAAGAACGGCTGCAGGACTTGGGTCTGGCTAGTCTAAAGAAAAGAAGAAATAGGGGAGACACGATAGCAGTGTTCCAGTATCTGAGGGGCTGCCACAAAGAAGAGGGCATCAAACTATTCTCCAAAGCACCAGAGGGCAGGACAAGAAACAATGGTTGGAAACTGATCAAAGAGAGAAGCAACCTGGAATTAAGGAGAAACTTCCTGACAGTGAGGACAATCAACCAGTGGAACAGCTTGCCACCAGAAATCGTGGGCACTCCATCACTGGAGATTTTTAAGAAGAGGCTAGACAGTCACTTGTCTGAGATGGTATAGGTTCTCCTGCTTGAGCAGG
>JALGBA010003963.1:160000-226519 GCA_023970755.1 Azemiops feae
ACCATTTCAGACAAATGATTGTCCAGTCTCTTCTTAAAAACTTCCAGTGTTGGAGCATTCACCGCTTCTGGAGGCAGGTTGTTCCACTGGTTAACTGTTCTAACTGTCAGGAAGTTTCTCCTCAGTTCCAGGTTGCTTCTCTCCTTGATTAGTTTCCATCTGTTGCTTCTTGTCCTGCCTTCAGGCGCTTTGGAGAATAGCTTGACTCCCTCTTCTTTGGGGCAGCCCCTGAGATATTGGAACACTGCTATCATGTCACCCCTCGTCCTTCTCTTCATTAAACTAGACATACCCAATTCCAGCAACCGTTCTTCATATGTTTTAGCCTCCAGTCCCCTAATCATCCTTGTTGTTCTTCTCTGCACTCTTTCCAGAGTCTCAACATTTTTTTTATATCGTGGGGACCAAAACTGGATGCAGTATTCCAAGCGTGGCCTTACCAAGGCATTGTATGGACCTCATGTGGACCTCAACTCCCAGAATTCCTTAGCCAGCCATGCTGGCTGGGGAATTCTGGGAGTTGAAGTCCACAAGGCTTAAAGTTGCCAAAGATGGACACCCCTGGTACAGATCAATGTTTTTCAACATTTCCTCCTGACATGATGGATAATAATCGTTTATAAGGGTACCGTGGTCCCTCCTGACATCCAGAAAGCAGAAAAATCATGGGGGAATCTACTCTTCCCTTTTTGCTCCGTAGCATCTGACAGATTCCTCGCACGGTGTCAGGAACAAATGCCTGCTCCTGATTGGCTGTCTGGGGACAGTGGAGAAAGCTGCCTCGAAGGAAGCGGAACGCCAGTCTCCCAAAGACGTGCAGAAGATCATAGGAGATCACTTTAGCGACCAGGATCCTCGCGTTAGGACTGCAGCTATCAAGGCTATGGTAGGTCTGCCTGAGAAGAATAGTGGTTTAGAATTAACTATGGAGCTTAGTAGAAGATAACAGGGCTTAACTTTGACAATTCTCATGAAAAAAAATTCCTTGGTCTAGATCAGGGGTCTCCAAACTTGTCATCTTTCAGACTTGTGGACTTCAACTCCCAGAATTCCCCAGCTGGCTGTGGAATTCTGGGAGTTGAAGTCCACAAGTCTGAAATTTGACAGGTTTTGGAGATCCCTGGTGTAGATGTACAAGTAGAGGTTAGCCCAGGGGTGGGGAACCTTGGCTCTTTTATGACTTGAGGACTTCAACTTCAGTCCTGCTGAAAAACCGGAAGTGCTCGTTTTCAGTAAATTAATTGTAAAACGTAGTCATGCGATTGCGGGGTCCTGCAAACGTCTGTAAACGCGGCCATGTCGCCCGTAGTTTGGTCCCCCGATGGTGGAGGGCTCCCCAACTGTTGAAACTTCAGAACTAGGTTGTAGCTACCCTCAAGGTGGGTCCCTCATAACTTTGAACGGTCGCTAAGCGACCAGTCATCACTTGAGGACGATCTGTACTGACCTTTGTAGTAATGGGCTATGGAAGTGTAGCCAAAATCCTGTAACATTTTGTTAGAAATTCTGTATTCAGAACAAAGTGTACAGTCACCATGGGTTTTTCTCCTTAACTGCAACAGGAGTTGGGGAAACTTTACTCAGAACAAAAAGACATAGAGGCCCGGGGGCCGGATGCGGCCCGTGACGTGGTTTCATGTGGCCCACGAAGCCATCCTGGAAACAGTGAGGGAATGGCCCCGGCTGCCTTGGCCCTGGCCCAGGCTGCCCGGGAGCCAATGTACAATTTTGTGGTGGCCATCTATGCTGAAACACATTCAGTCTTAGCTCCACAAGGCCGTCTGGAAAGAACGAGGAACCAGCCCCTGCCGCGTTGGCCCCGCCCCCTGGGTGTATGCTGGGGAGGTGTCACCCTTTGTGAGGAATGAAGAAATGCACCATCGCCTGGAAGTGGCCAGCAAATGGCCCTCGCCTACTTCACATATCCGGCTTGAGGGGCTCCGGGGGAGGGGTTTCAGCAGGCTCTTCCAGTGGCCCATGCCTTGGCGCTTGCCCTGGTCCCACCCCCTTCTGCCAGAGACCCTCAGATCTGTCCCACTCCTGCCCAGGCCCCCACAGGCCCCCTTGACACGAACGATGTAGAGCTGGCCATGCCCATCCAGTAGGCCACACTCACTCCAGCCACGCCCACCCAGTAGGCCGTGCCCACCCTGGCCACACCTACCCGCCCCCCCCCAGGACAACCACAATGCTGATGCGGCCCTCAATGAAATTGAGTTTGACACCACTGATATATACCATAGATGCAAACTTATAAACACTGCCATCTATTGATCGGCTGTAGTTGTTGCACGAAATGCATGCAAACATGTATTCCAACACATTTTCATGTTGTTTTGCAAAAACCTTATGTTCTTTGAATTGCTGTAATAACAGTCTGGTGTTTTGTTTTGTTTTCTATAGTTGCAGCTTCACGAGAGGGGATTAAAGTTGCAGCAAGCCATTTATAACCAGGTAATGATTATGTGCTATACCAGTTTAGCAAAGGGCTCTAATATTTGAGGAATCCAAGAGAAATATTAAGGGGGTCTGCTTTGATTAGGTTTTGGTCTAGTGGTTAAGGCGCCAGATTAGAAAGTGGGAGACGGTGAGTTCTAGTCCTGCTTAGACATGAAAGCCAGCTGGGTGACTTTGGGCCAATCACCAGGAGACGGTGAGTTCTAGTCCCGCCTTAGCCATGAAAGCCAGCTGGTTGACTTTGGGCCAGTCACCAGGAGACGGTGAGTTCTAGTCCTGCTTAGACATGAAAGCCAACTGGGTGACTTTGAGCCAATCACTAGGAGATGGTGAGTTCTAGTCCCGCCTTAGCCATGAAAGCCAGCTGGGTGACTTTGGGCCAATCACCAGGAGACGGTGAGTTCTAGTCCCGCCTTAGCCATGAAAGCAAGCTGGGGATGCTGCAATGGTCATAAGTGTGAAAATTGGTCATAAGTCATTATTTCCAGTGACATCGCAACTTCGAATGGCCACTAAACGAACTGTTGTAAGTCGAGGACTTCCTGTAACGGCGAAATGGCCGCCCGCTAATAACCTCCTGGGAATCTTCCCTTTCAGGCTTGCAAACTCTTAATGGATGATTACGAACAGGTCCGTAGTGTAGCGGTGCAGCTCACCTGGGTCCTGAGCCAGCTTTACGCAGAAAGGTACGTGCAAGGTGTTAGGTCGTTCCAAAGGAAGGGGAGCATGTCAACAGGATTGGGGGAAGCTATGTTGGGAAGGGAATTCTGGGAGTTGAAGTCTAGACATCTTAAAAGTTGCTGTGAAACTCTGGTGTACAGATAGTCCTCAGGTTGTGAACCTAATGGAGCCTAATAAAGCTAAAACTAATAAAGAAGGTCAGGGGTGTTACCCAGCTTTAGGACCTTTTGGGGGGTGGTTGTTAAGCAAATACAGGTAGTCCTTGACCCACGACCGCAGCTGAGCCCAAAATTTCTGCCGCTAAGTGAGAGACACAGGTTAAGTAAGGTTTGCCCCATTTTACAACTATTTTTGGCCACAGTTATTAAGTGAATCAATGCAGTTGTTAAGTAAATCACATGGTTGTTAAGTGAATCCGGCTTCCCCCACTGACTTCGCTTATCAGAAAGTCGCAAAAGGGGATCACGTGACCCCCCCCTGGGACGCTGCAACCGTCGTAAATATGAACCAATTGCAAACCGTCCGAATTTTGATCTCATGACCGTAGGGATGCCGCAACGGTTGGAAATGTAAAAAAACGGTCATAAGTCGCTTTTTTCAGTGCCGTTGCAACTTTGAACGGCCATTAAACGGAACTGCGATAAGTCAAGGAATATCTGTAATATCATTTCTCTCTCTCTCTGTCTCTGTCTCTCTCTCTTTCTCACTCTGTCGCTCTCTCTCTGTCTCTCTCTCTGTCTCTGTCTTTTTCTCGCTCTGTCTCTTGCTCTCTTGTCTCTTTCTCGCTCTTGTGTCTCTCTTTCGGTCTGTCTGTCTCTGTCTTTGTCTCGCTCTTTCTCTCTCTGTCTCTCTGTCTCGCTCTCTGTCTATCTCTTTCTGTCTCTGTCTCTTTCTTGCTCTCTATCTCTGTCTCTCTGTCTCTGTCTCTCTGTCTCGCTCTTTCTCTGTCTCTCTCTGTCTCTGTCTCTCTCTCTCTCTTTCTCTCTCTAGCATTGTCCCCATCCCATCTTCCCATGAAGAAATCCGGCTGGTCGACGATGCGTTTGGGAAGATCTGCCACATGGTCAGCGATGGCTCCTGGGTGGTGAGAGTCCAGGCGGCTAAGCTATTGGTAAGGGCTCTCTTCTTCTTCTTTTCGGTTGCCAAGGTGATCATAACTCACCTGCCAGCGGGTCCATGAAATCCAAAATGCTTCATTCTTCTCTCCATTTGCCTTCGTGCTGAGCTTCAGAAAGTCCCACCCTCAAGCTCAAAGGAGTGAAGGGAAGCCTGGGAGAAAGTGAAAAAAAGGCTCCATTGTTGAGTTTCTTTTATTTATAAAAAGATGTTGGGCATACTGCAACATCCTGATCCAGCCGCTTTTTAAATATCTGTGAAATAAGAGACTGGGTTATTCTAAAGCAGGGGTCTTCAAACTTGGCCCTTTTATGACTTGTGGACTTCAACTCCCAGAATTCCTCAGCCAGCGTGCCTGGCTGAGGAATTCTGGGAGTTGAAGTCCAGCGGTCTTCAAACCTGGCCCTTTTATGACTTGTGGACTTCCAACTCCCAGAATTCCTCAGCCAGCGTGCCTGGCTGAGGAATTCTGGGAGTTGAAGTCCACAAGTCATAAAAGGGCCAAGTTTGAAGACCCCTGTTCTAAAGACAGGCTCTCCGAATTTGGCAACTTCAAGACTTAACACAACATAGAATAATAGCATTTCAAGTCCATAAATCTGAAAGTTGCCAAATTTGGGGGATCTCCGTTTTAAAAAGGACACATTTGTCGTGATCTTAGCATCACCCAGTTCGAAATGACTTGAAGCTCTCTACCCACCTACCAGATGCGAGTGAAATAATTGTCTTAACGTTCATTGGGATTAAAATGACATTTCTGATGAACGCTCCTGTTTTCCCCACCTGTTTTCCAGGGGTCTATGCAGCAAGTCAGCTCTCATTTTTTAGAACAGACCTTGGACAAGAAGCTGATGTCAGATTTGAGGGTAAGGCATTCTGTTCTGTTTTGTGGCTGGAGCTTATGCCTGTATTTCCAAACCCTGGGAGTCTGGAAGTTGCACAATTTTTTTTAAAAAAAAATGTTTTATTGATTTTTAACATACATCTTAATATTTGGTAAACATCGTGTTGTCTGGGTTAATGTTTAAAAAACAATAACAATTAATTTCTATAATTCTATAGTCCACATGATAACTTTACACGATTTCCTCTTCTTCCAATAACATTCTCTTTTGCCAGCCTTAAATTAATACAATTCTTCTTTAAATAACTGACAATTAAATAGAAACGTTTTTCTCATGTTTCTGCAAGCAATAACCACATCAATATAAAGCTTCTTGGGAGTCTGGAGGTGGCACAATTGATTCTTTCGAACCCTTTCTGATTTTATTCTATCATTTTACTCTTCCCCCTACTCCTACCCTACCCTACTTCACTGTACACGCTGCCGTTGTTATTTTTACAAATAACTCCTTCCTCCACCTTTTTTTCCTCACAACGACAATCTTGTGAGGTGGAGGTTGGGCTGAGAGAGAGAGAGAGAGAGAGCACTTTGGGAATGAAAAGAACAGCTGAGCGGTCCTTGCTTAGCGACCGCATTGATTCACCCTAACGACCACGGTAGGAAGCTCCAGAATTTCCGTCGCTGAGCAGAGCAGTCGTGTGGGAACAGTGGAAATTCCGGCTCTTCTCGTTAAACGAGGATTTAACCTGTGTATCATTTAAAAGAAACGGTTGGAAGGTGTTAAAACGCCGCCTGACTTCCTTGACGGTTTGGTCCACAGCGAAAACGCACGGCTCACGAACGGGCGAAGGAGCTGTACAGCTCTGGGGAGTTCTCAAGCGGGAGGAAATGGGGGGACGATGCCCCCAAAGAGGAAATAGACACGGGAGCCGTGAACCTCATCGAATCGGGGGCCTGCGGCGCTTTTGTTCACGGCCTGGAAGACGAGATGTACGGTGAGTGGCGGCCCCTTGGATCTTTTTTGGGCGGGGCAAGGGGTCCCCGTCTCCTAGAAAAAGTTTCTTTTCCTTCGTTTCTCTGCCTTTTATCCGGTTTTCTAGCTCTTAATTCAGTTAAATGTTGCTCAGTCCTCCAGGTCAGGGTTGTCCCAAAGGTGCTTTTTTTCAGGAGGCAACTGGACTTTCTTGTTTTTCTTCGAAGACGTTTCGCTCCTCATCCAAAAAGCTTCTTCAGTTCTGACTGGATGGTGGGGAATGGAAGGATTTATTCTCCTTGCAGAAAACCTGGTCATTTGCATTCTTTTAAGAGAGTCGTTGAGGCCGCTTGGAGGTTTATCTGTGTCCTCAGGGTCACCTGACTAGTGAAAATAGGTGTGCTGAAAGGCGTTCCAAGAAGGCTGCACACCCATTTGCACACCTACTCAGGTGACCCTGAGGACACAGACAAACCTCCAAGTGGCCTCAACGACTCTCTAAAAGAATGCAAATGACCAGCTGTCTGCAAGGAGTATACATCCTTCCATTCCCCACCATCCAGTCAGAGCTGAAGAAGCTTCTTGGATGAGAAGAGAAACGTGTTCAAAGAAAAACAAAGGAAGTCCAGTTGCCTCTTGAAAAAGCCCTTTGGGGACTCTTAATTCAGAGCGCTTGTGCATTATCCAAAGATCACCACGATCCCTCTGCGTAACCAGGTCCAAAATTGCAGGAAGGCTGGCTGTTGTTGTCCTCAACTCACAACCACAATTAAGCCCAACTTTTCCGTTGCTAAGCAAGACAGTTCCAAAGTGAATTTTACCCCATTTTACGATCTTTCTTGCCACAGCTGTTAAGTGAATCGCTGCAGTTGATAAGTTAGTCACACGGTCGTTAAGCGAATCCGGCTTCCCCCATTGACTTTGCCTGTCAGAAGGTCGCAAAAGGGGATCGTGTGACCCCTCCGGGACCTGGCAACCGTCATAAGTATGAGTCAGTTGTGCCAAGGATCTGAATTTTGATCACCCTGACCCACGGGGGATGCTGAAACGGGCCTAAGTGTGAAAAACGGTCATAGGTCACTTTTTTCAGTGGCGTCGTAACGTTGAACGGTCGTGAAATAAAGGGCTGTTTACGCTGCTACTTCTGAGAACGGGAGAAGCCATTTCAGAATTGCAGCTTGCTTTTCCAAATCCAGTAGCTGGCCTGGATACAAAGAAATGTGAAAATGCAGGAGAGGGGCAGGTCCTAGAGATGGGAAGGCCTGGAGAAAAAAACCTGGGAAAAGAAACATATTGAAGAAACTGTACGGTCTTGAGGTGCCACAAGAATTGAAGCGAGTTCACCCAGAATTCCATTGCAGCGTGTTGAAACCCTTCAAAAAGTCCAGCTTAAGAGCAGAGGCAGAAACACCCTCTCCTCCTATACTGGTGGAGGGGGAGAAGCATAATGAAATTAAGAAAATACTAGACTCAAAACGGGTTTTCCCCCCCATTTTTTTCCAAAGCTGTTTGGAAAAACAAATGGGAAAAAAAAAACCTGTTTTTTCCCTCCAATTTTTCCAGTTGTTTTTTTCCAGGCCTTCCCATCAGCTTAGCTTACAGCAGGGGTCTTAAACTTGGCCCTTTTATGACTTGTGGACTTCAACTCCCAGAATTCCTGAGCCAGCATGGGGGAACTATGGCTCCTTCATGACTTGTGGACTTCAACTCCCAGAATTCCTGAGCCAGCATGGGGGAACTATGGCTCCTTCATGACTTGTGGACTTCAACTCCCAGAATTCCTGAGCCAGCATGGGGGAATTATGGCCCCTTCATGACTTGGGGACTTCAACTCCCAGAATTCCTGAGCCAACTCCCAGAATTCCTGAGCCAGCATGGGGGAACTATGGCCCCTTCATGACTTGTGGACTTCAACTCCCAGAATTCCTCAGCCAGCATGGGGGAACTATGGCCCCTTCATGACCGGTGGACTTGAACTCCCAGAATTCCTCAGCCAGCATGGGGGAACTATGGCTCCTTCATGATTTGTGGACTTCAACTCCCAGAAATCCTCAGCCAGCGTGGGGGAACTATGGCCCCTTCATGACTTGCGGACCAACTCCCAGAATTCCTGAGCCAGCGTGGGGGAGCTATGGCACCTTCATGACTTGCGGACTTCAACTCCCAGAATTCCTCAGCCAGCGTGGGGGATCTATGGCCCCTTCATGACTTGTGGACTTCAACTCCCAGAATTCCTCAGCCAGCGTGGGGGAACTCCCAGAATTCCTCAGCCAGCATGGCTGGCTGAGGAATTCTGGGAGTTGAAGTCCACAAGTCCTAAAAGGGCCAAGTTCGAAGACCCCTGGTTTACAGCCTCTCAAAGAGAGGATTCCGGCATTTCCTTTTTCCATCTCTGACATGCCCTCTTGATCTATTTTTTCAGAGGTCCGGATTGCCGCCGTGGAAGCCCTTTGCATGCTGGCCCAGTCTTCGCCCTCTTTTGCCGAGAAGTGCCTCGATTTTCTGGTCGACATGTTTAACGACGAAATTGAGGAAGTGAGGCTGCGGTCGATTCACACCATGAGGAAGATTTCAAACAACATCACCCTGCGAGAGGATCAGCTGGACACAGTGCTGGGGGTCTTGGAGGCAAGGATCCCCCCCCCACACCAAATCCTTCTTTAGTTTGGGCTTCCTTTGGAATTGATTTCGCTTTGATCATTTGATTTCACCGGGAACGTTGTTATGATCGTGACATGATAAATGTCGTCATTTTCATTCGGTTGGGATAGGCTCCCCGTGAACCAGCCTCAAGGACAGAGTTGAATTCTGCTTCCTTGAGTTCTGGCTTAACCTTCTAACTGCTAGTCAATTCTGCTGGATCTGTAGAGCAGGGGTCTTCAAACTTGGCCCTTTTATGACTTGTGGACTTCAACTCCCAGAATTCCTCAGCCAGCGTGCCTGGCTGAGGAATTCTGGGAGTTGAAGTCCACACCTCTTAAAATGACCGAGATTGAGAAACACCAGTTTAGCTCTTTCTGAGTTAGCATTATTTCCCCCTCACATTATGTCAGGGGTCTTCAAACTTGGCCCTTTTATGACTTGTGGACTTCAACTCCCAGAATTCCTCAGCCAAGCATGCTGGCTGAGGAATTCTGGGAGTCGAAGTCCACAAGTCATGAAGGGGCCATAGTTCCCCCATGCTGGCTGAGGAATACTGGGAGTTGAAGTCTGCAAGTCATAAAAGGGCCAAGTTTGAAGGCCCCTGCTGTAGAGGATGTTATTTGGTGGCGCAGTGGTTAGAATGCAGCACTGCAGGCTAATTCTTCTGACTGCCGGCTGCCAGCAATTTGGCAGTTCGAGTCTCACTGGCTCAAGGTGGACTCATCCTTCCATCCTTCCGAGGTCGGTAAAATGAGGAGCCAGATTGTTGGGGGCAAATATGCTGACTCTGTAAACCACTCAGAGAGCGCTGTGAAGCACCGTGAAGTGGTATATAAGTCTAAATGCTATTGCTACTTACGAGGTCCGAGGGAGAGGTTGAGGTTCCCTCGATGTGTCGGGACTGTATCTCCATTCTACCCCATCCAGGATGGCCAGTAGAAGTATAAGCTGAACATCTTTGATTGATTGGTTGATTGATTGATTATGTGTCATCAGGGCTGCTCTTTGATATGCTAGTCTGCTGCATATTTCTTGATTTTTCCTTCCTTTACTGGGGATGGCAGATCCTACAACGCAGATGCTTTCCCCTGCTTTGGCATTCAGTTCTTTCCCTGTGTTGCTTTAGGACTCCTCCCGAGATATCCGGGAAGCTCTCCATGAGCTGTTGTGTTGCACCAACGTCTCGACCAAAGAAGGCATCCATCTTGCCTTGGCGGAGCTGCTGAAAAACCTCGCCAAATATCCGACGGACAGGGATTCCATCTGGAAGTAAGTCTTTGTTTGTCCCCTTAAGGTGGAATACAGGTCGAGACTCTAGAAAGAGTGCAGAGAAGAGCAACAAAGAAGATCAGGGGACTGGAGGCTAAAACATACAAGGAACGGTTGCTAGATGTCTAGTTTAACGAAAAGAAGGATCAGGGGTGACATGATAGCAGCCTTCCAACATCTCAGGGGCTGCCCCAAAGAAGAGGGAGTCAAGCTACTCTCCAAAGCGCCGGAAGGCAGGACAAGAAGCAGCGGATGGAAACTCACCAAGGAGAGAAGCAACCTAGAACTAAGGAGAAATTTTCTGACAGTTAGAACAATTAACCAGTGGAACAACCTGCCTCCAGAAGCGATGAATGCTCCAACACTGGAAGTTTTCAAGAAGAGACTGTCTGAAATGGTATAGGGTTTCCTGCCTGAGCAGGGGGTTGGACTAGATGACCTCCAAGGTCCCTTCCAACTACTACTACTACTACTACTACTACTACTACTACTACTACTATTATTATTATTATTATTATTATTATTATTATTATTATTATTATTATTATTATTATTATTATTATTATTATTATTAATTTTTATTTTTATTATTATTATTATTATTAATTTTTATTATTATTATTATTATTATTATTATTATTATTATTATTATTATTATTATTATTATTATTATTATTATTATTATTATTATTATTATTATTATTATTATTATTATTATTATTATTATTATTATTATTATGTAGTCCTTGACTTATGAATAAAATTGAGCCCAGCAGTTCCCTTGCTAAGCAAGACAACTGTTATTTGAGTTTTGCCCCATTTTGTGACCGTTTTTTCCCCGAGTGAATCACTGCAGTTCTTAAGTGGATCATTCGGGCATTAAGCGAGTCTGGTTTCCCCCTTGACTTTGCTTGTTGGAAGCCCCCCTGGGAAGATTGCAAATGGGGATCACGTGAGCCCCGGGACAGTGCAACCGTCATAAATACATGCCAGTAGCCAAACGCCTGAATTTTGATCACGTGACCCTTGGGGATGCTGCAATGGTCATAAGTGTGAAAACCGGTCATAGTGTAAGTCATTTTTTCCCCAGTGCTGTCGTAACTTCAAATGGTCACTAAACAGACGGTTGTAAAACAAGGACTACCTGTACATCTCCAACCCTTATTGACTGAATTAGGTTCATCCAGAAGAGACGTCCTCGTATCCAGGAAACGGGCCATTGAATGGATTTCAATTGATTAAATAATTATTACAGGGTTGAATTAACTGAAGTTCTAAATCTATAACAACGGGAATACAAATGCTAAGATGGTCTTCCAGGGATATTCATCCAGTTAAATTTCTGATCCTTTGTTCTATTTTCCCTTTACTCTGAAACATCTCATTTTGTGTATTCTAACCGTTCATAAATAATTACTAATTACTAAATAAATTTTGTAGTCCTAAAGCAGGGGTAGGCAACCTTGGCTCTTTTATGACTCGTGGACTTCAACTCCCAGAATTCCTAAGCCAGCCATGCTGAGGAGAAAGGGAGAGGTTTCCAAGCTGAGCCATACTGGCTGAGGAATTCTGGGAGTTGAAGTCCACGAGTCATGAAGGGGCCATAGTTCCCCCATGCTGGCTGAGGAATTCTGGGAGTTGAAATCCCCAAGTCATGAAGGAGCCATAGTTCCCCCATGCTGGCTGAGGAATTCTGGGAGTTGAAGTCCCCAAGTCATGAAGGGGCATAGTTCCCCCATGCTGGCTCAGGAATTCTGGGAGTTGAAGTCCACGAGTCATGAAGGGGCCATAGTTCCGCCATGCTGGCTCAGGAATTCTGGGAGTTGAAGTCCCCGAGTCATGAAGGGGCCATAGTTCCCCCATGCTGGCTCAGGAATTCTGGGAGTTGAAGTCCCCGAGTCATGAAGGGGCCATAGTTCCCCCATGCTGGCGCAGGAATTCTGGGAGTTGAAGTCCACCAGTCATAAAAGAGCCAAGGTTGCCTACCCCTGTCCTAAAGAGTTTGCTGTTTGGTTACAATGAAAGGGAACCTTCTCTGCTTTGAATGTCTGTATTTTTTTCAGGTGTTTAAAGTTCCTGGGAAGCAGGCATCCCACTCTGGTGCTCCCGCTCGTCCCTGAATTGTTGGGGACCCACCCTTTCTTTGACACCCCTGAACCAGACATGGATGATCCAGCTTGTATCCTTTTTCCCCACCTGTTCTGCGTAAAATGCTCCAGAGGATTTCAGATTTAGTGCGCAAAACTGCTTGTGATTTGCAAGCAGCTGGTAAAAACATAAAAGTTTGAATTGCAATGGGAATGCAAACCGCCGGTTTGTGCCGGTTGTGGTTTCCTGGAGTATCATGAAAAGAAAAGCCATCGGGAAAATTGCAGCTGTATTCTAACATCCATTGGGTTGACAAAAATGGGGATTCGCCTGCTCCTTTAAGCCTGAAAGCCAGCTAGATGACTTTGGGCCAATCTCAAGGAGACTCTGAGTTCTAGTTCCACCTTAGGCATGAAAGCTGGCTGGGTGACTTTGGGCCAATTGCCAGGAGACGAAGTTCTAGTTCCACCTTAGACATGAAAGCTGGCTGGGTGACTTTGGGCCTGGCCCCAGAAACGATGAGTTCTAGTTCCACCTTAGGCATGAAAGCTGGCTGGGTGACTTTGGGCCAATCGCCAGGAGACAGGGAATTCTAGTTCCACCTTAGACATGAAAGCTGGCTGGGTGACTTTGGGCCTGGCCCCAGAAACGATGAGTTCTAGTTCCACCTTAGACATGAAAGCTGGCTGGGTGACTTTGGGCCAATCGCCAGGAGACAGGGAGTTCTAGTTTCACCTTAGACATGAAAGCTGGCTGGGTGACTTTGGGCCTGGCCCCAGAAACGATGAGTTCTAGTTCCACCTTAGACATGAAAGCTGGCTGGGTGACTTTGGGCCTGGCCCCAGAAACGATGAGTTCTAGTTCCACCTTAGGCATGAAAGCTGGCTGGGTGACTTTGGGCCAATCGCCAGGAGACAGGGAATTCTAGTTCCACCTTAGACATGAAAGCTGGCTGGGTGACTTTGGGCCAGTTGCCGGGAAACAGGGAGTTCTAGTTCCACCTCAGGCATGAAAGCTGGCTGGGTGACTTTGGGCCCGGCCCCAGAAACGATGAGTCAGCATCTTGCCCCACCAACAATCTGGGTCCTCATTTTACCGACCTCGGAAGGATGGAAGGCTGATTCCACCTCGAGCCTGGTCAGGATCGAACTGCTGGCAGTGGGCAGAGTTAGCCTCCAATGCTACATTCCAACCACTGCGGCACCATGGCTTCCTTCCTTCCTTCCTTCCTTCCTTCCTTCCTTCCTTCCTTCCTTCCTTCCTTCCTTCCTTCCTTCCTTCCTTCCTTCCTTCCTTCCTTCTAGCATTCAGACATGCCCCTCCATAGTGCTTTACAGCCCTCTCCACGTGGTTTATAGAGTCAGCATATCGCGCCCCCCCCCCAACCATCTGGGTCCTCATTTTTACCGACCTCGGAAAGGATGGGAGGCTGATTCCACCTCAAGTCGGGTCAGGATCGAACTGCTGGCAGTGGGCAGAGTCGGCCTGCCGTGCTGCCTTCTAACCAGTGCGCCACCACGGCTCACATGCTCTTTGCACCTCTGGTTTCGTGCCGCCTTCCATTCCCCAGCTTTGTTTTTGCCGTTGCCAGCTCCTTTTTTTTCCTCCCTTGCATTCGAGAGTTTTGTTTCACTGCTTTCCCGTCAAGGATCTGACGTCTTTCTGCTCCCTTAACCTGTGGCACAGATATTGCCGTCCTGGTTCTTATTTTCAACGCGGCCAAATCCTGCCCCACGATGCCGGCGCTCTTCTCTGACCACACCTTCCGGCACTACGCTTACCTTCGGGACAGCCTCTCGCACCTGGTCCCGCCTTTGAGGGTAAGTCGAGCCGTTGGGAGGAACTCCTGGCATCCACGGCAGGGATTTTTTTTACAAGTTTTTTTTACAAGCTTATCACAGGACGCCTTAGAAGATCATGGGCTGTTCGGAGTTACAACGGCACTGAAACAAGTCACTTCTGACCATTTTTCACACTTAATGACCGTTACAGCGTCCCCGCGGTCACGTGATTTACCTTTGGGTGTCCGTGGAGGTTCTCCGTCATCTAGGTCATGGTTGATTCAAAGGTGCTTTTTTCAGGAGGCAACTGGACTTCCTTGTTTTTTCTTTGAAGACGTTTCGCTTCTCATCCCAGAAGCTTCTTCAGGTTCTGACTGGATGGTGGGGAGTGGAAGGATTTATACTCCTTGCGGACAGCTGGTCATTTGCCTTTTTTTAGAGAGTCATTGAGGCCACCTGGAGGTTTATCTGTGTCCTCAGGGTCAGCTGTACCTTCCCTTCCCTTCCCTTCTTTCATCCACTTCCCTTCCTCCTTCTCTTCTCTTTCTCTTTTCCTTCCCTTCAACCACTTTCCTTTCCTTTCCTTTCCTTTCCTCCTTCCCTTCATCCACTTACCTTCCCTTTCTCCTTTCCTTCCCTTCAACCCCTTTCCTTTCCTTTCCTTTCCTTTCCTTTCCTTTCCTTCTTTCCCTTCTTCCAGTCATCCTTTTCCTTTCCTTTCCTTTCCTTTCCTTTCCTTTCCTTTCCTTTCCTTTCCTTTCCTTTCCTTTCCTTTCCTTTCCTTCTTCTCTCCCTTCTTCCAGTCATCCTTTCCTTTCCTTTCCTTTCCTTTCCTTTCCTTTCCTTTCCTTTCCTTTCCTTTCCTTTCCTTTCCTTTCCTTCATCCACTTCCCTTTCTCCTTCCCATCCCTTTTTCCTTCCCTTCCCTTCCCTTCCCTTTCTTCTTCCTTCCCTTCATCCACTTTTCTTTACTTCATTTCACTTCTTCCCAAGATCTCTTTTATTCCTGTTTTCTTTCTCTCTCTTTTTTGTTTTGCTTTTCACATAGCTGCCTGGGAAAAAGATGGCCTCTTCTTCCGGCCTTGCCAGCCTCACCCTTCCGGAAGACCCTTCTCAGGAATTTCTACAGCAGAGCCTGGAACGAGTTTTCAATCTTCAGCACCTCGATCCCCAGGGCTCTCAGGAGCTGCTTGAATTCACCATCCGGTACTGGCTTTGGGAAACGAGAGGGAGGGGTGGGCCGGTTACCTTCGCCCAATTTGGTGGCATCCACTGAATTCTCTGCATAGCTTTCTGCTTCTTAGCCCCCCCAGGCCCTTATACGGACTGCCCCTATTCAGCAGTGTAGGTGGGCATCCAAAGTAGCCACAGAAAATCCATCTTCCCTCTCCTTTTATCCTTGGAAACAAATTGGCTGAGTCTGTCTTTGAGAACTTGAACGAGCCAAAGTGCTGGTTGTCCGTTGCTGACAAAACAGAATTTTCCCACTCTTTTCTGTGCCCCTGGAGGTGCAGCGGCTCAGTGGCTTAGAAGGTCTAGGCCAGGGGTAGGCAACCTTGGCTCTTTTATGACTCGTGGACTTCAACTCCCAGAATTCCTGAGCCAGCCATGCTGAGGGGAAAGAGAGGTTTCCAAGCTGAGCTGTGCTGGCTCAGGAATTCTGGGAGTTGAAGTCCACAAGTCATGAAGGGGCCATAGTTCCCCCATGCTGGCTGAGGAATTCTGGGAGTTGAAGTCCACGAGTCATAAAAGGGAGGGAGGGAGGGAGGGAGGGAGGAAGGAAGGAAGGAAGGAAGGAAGGAAGGAAGGAAGGAAGGAGACATGGTGTCGCAGAGGTTAGAATGCAGTATTGCAGGCTAATTCTGCTGACTGACAGCAGTTCGATCCTGACCGGCTCAAGGTGGACTCAGCCTTCCATCCTTCCGAGGTCGATAAAATGAGGATCCAGATTGTTGGGGGACAAATATGCTGACTCTGTAAACTGCTTAGAGGGGGCTGTAAAGCACTATGAAGGGACATATAAGTCTAAGTGCTGGAAGGAAGGAAGGAAGGAAGGAAGGAAGGAAGGAAGGAAGGAAGGAAGGAAGGGGAGGGAAGGAAGGAGAGGAAGGAAGGAAGGGGAAGGAAGGAAGGAAGGAAGGAAGGAAGGAAGGAAGGAAGGAAGGAAGGAGAGACATGGTGTCGCAGAGGTTAGAATGCAGTATTGCAGGCTAGCTCTGCCGACTGCCAGCAGTTCGATCCTGACTGGCTCAAGGTTGACTCAGCCTTCCATCCTTCTGAGGTCGTTAAAATGAGGACCCAGATTGTTGGGGGACAAATAGGCTGACTCTGAAACCGCTTGCGGGAGGGCTGTAAAACACTGTGAAGCGGTCTATACGTCTAAGGGCTATTGCTATTTATCTTTTTACCTTCTTTCCCCAGGGACCTTCAGAGGTTTGGAGAACTACAGTCTGACTTAGCTGGCATGGCTGACTTCTCTGCCGCTTACCTACGCTGCCAGCTCCTTCTCATTAAGGTATGCATTTATAACCGCTGGAGACGAAGCGGGGTGCTGTCCCTGCTCTTGGTATGAGTTAGGATAGGGGTCTTCAAACTTGGCCCTTTTATGACTTCAACTCCCAGAATTCCTCAGCCAGCATGGGGGAACTATGGCCCCTTCATGACTTCTGGACTTCAATTCCCAGAATTCCTCAGCCAGCATGGGGGAACTGTGGCCCCTTCATGACTTGTGGACTTCAACTCCCAGAATTCCTCAGCCAGCATGGGGGAACTATGGCCCCTTCATGACTTGCGGACTTCAACTCCCAGAATACCTGAGCCAGCATGGGGGAACTATGGCCCCTTCATGATTTGTGGACTTCAACTCCCAGAATTCCTCAGCCATCATGGGGGAACTATGGCCCCTTCATGACTTGCGGACTTCAACTCCCAGAATTCCTCAGCCAGCATGGGGGAACTATGGCCCCTTCATGACTTGCGAACTTCAACTCCCAGAATTCCTCAGCCAGCATGGGGGAACTATGGCCCCTTCATGACTTGCGAACTTCAACTCCCAGAATTCCTCAGCCAGCATGGGGGAACTAAGGCCCCTTCATGACTTGCGGACTTCAACTCCCAGAATTCCTCAGGCAGCATGGGGGAACTATGGCCCCTTCATGACTTGCGGACTTCAACTCCCAGAATTCCTCAGCCAGCATGGGGGAACTAAGGCCCCTTCATGACTTGCGAACTTCAACTCCCAGAATTCCCTTTCATCCAGCATGGGGGAACTATGGCCCTTCATGACTTGCGAACTTCAACTCCAGAATTCCTCAGCCAGAATGGGGGACTAAGGCCCCATTCTGACTTGCGACTTCAACCCAGAATTCCTCACCAGCATTGGGGAACTTAAGGCGCCTTCATGACTTTTCGAACTTCAAACTCATCCCAGAAGTCTCACCACAAGGGGAACTAAGGCCCCCTTCATGACTTGGCGAACCTTCAACTCCCAGAATTTCCTCAGCCAGCATGGGGGAACTAAGGCCCCTTCATAGACTTGCGAACTCAACTCCCAAAGAATTCTTCAGCCACATGGTAAACTAAGGCCCCTTCATGACTTGCGAACTTCAACTCCCAGAATTCCTCAGCCAGCATGGGGGAACTAAGGCCCCTTCATGACTTGCGGACTTCAACTCCCAGAATTCCTCAGCCAGCATGGGGGAACTAAGGCCCCTTCATGACTTGCGAACTTCAACTCCCAGAATTCCTCAGCCAGCATGGGGGAACTAAGGCCCCTTCATGACTTGCGAACTTCAACTCCCAGAATTCCTCAGCCAGCATGGGGGAACTAAGGCCCCTTCATGACTTGTGTACTTCAACTCCCTGAATTCCTCAGCCAGCGTGCCAAGTTCGAAGAGCCCTGAGTTAGGAAATTACATGGGGCCAGTCAATCCCTTTCAGCTCATCCCACCTCACAGGATGGTTGTTATGGGGAAAACAAGGAAGAGTACAGATAGTAGATATAGTCCTCAACTTACGATGACAATGGACCCCAAAGTTTCCTTCGCTAAGTTGAGGACAGGCGTGACCTGGATGGCTGAGAAGCTCCACAGACATTTAGCGATGCACTTTTGGGGTGGAAACACCCTTTGAATGGTGCGGGAGGATGAACAGATTCCCAGGAAAAAAAAATGGCAGACTACAGGACTAGATGGGCTGCAAGGAGTGTGAATCCTTCCATCCTCCACCATTCGGTCAGAACTGAAGAGGCTTCTTGGATGAGAAGCGAAATGCCTTCAGAGAAAAATAAAGTCCAGTTGCCTTTTGAAAAAGCACCTTTGGGACAACCGCTGAGCGTCTCTTCACTTTTAGGCTCTGCAGGAAAAACTCTGGAACGTGGCAGCTCCCCTGTATGTCAAACAGAATGCGCTGGCCTTGGCTGCAGCTCGGCAGGTATGCTGGGGGGAGGGTATTTCTTCTTTCTTTCTTTCTTTCTTTCTTTCTTTCTTTCTTTCTTTCTTTCTTTCTTTCTTTCTTTCTTTCTTTCTTTCTTTCTTTCTTTCTTTTCTTTCTTCTTTCTTTCTTTTTCTTTCTTTCCTTCCTTCCTTCCTCCCTCCCTCCCTCCTCCCTTCCTCCCTCCCTTCCTCCTTCCTTTTCCTCCCTCCTTCCTCCCCCCCTCCCTTCCTTCCTTTCCTTCCTTCCTCGCTCCCTCCCTCTCTGCCTCCCTCCCTCCCTTGTCTTCCCTCCCTCCCTCCCACGGTATCGCCCCCTCCCTCATTCCTTCTTCCTTCCTTCCTTCATTCTTCCTTCCTTCCCTTCCCCCCTCCCCTTCCTCCTTCCTTCCTCCCCCTCCCCCTCACTCCTTCCTCCCTCCTTCCTTCCTCCCTCCCTCCCCGCTCCATAGTCCTTTCCTCCTCTCATTCCCCCTCCTCCTTCCTTTCCTTCCTTCCTCCCCCTTCCCTCGCTTCCTTCCTGGGTTGCTCCATCCTCCCCCTCCTTCTCCTCCCTTTCTCCTTCCTCCCTCCCTCCCTCCCTCCCATCCCTCCCTCCCTTCCCTTCCTTCCTTCCTCCCTCCTTCCCTCCTCTATTCTTCCTTCCTTCCTTCCTGCCTTCCTTCCTCCTTCTTCCCTCCTTCCTTCCTTCCTTCCTTCCTTCCTCCCTCCCTCCCTTCCTTCCTCCCTCCCTTCCTTCCTTCCGCACAGTGGTTAGAATGCAGTATTACTGGCTCATTCTACCCACAGCCAGGAGTTCAGTCCTGACCGGCTCAAGGTCGACTCAGCCTGCCATCCTTCCGAGGTCGGTAAAATGAGGACACGGATTGTTGGGAACGACATATAGGGTCTCCTGCTAGAGCAGGAGGTTGGACCAGAAGACCTCCAAGGTCCCTTCCAGCTCTATTCTGATTGAGTACAATATGCTGACATTGTAAACGGCCCAGAGCGTGCTGCAAAAGCACTGTGGGTCAGTATATAACTCCCAAGTGCTATCGCTATTACAACGGGTAGGATGCTAAGAAGAGGTTCTTGTTGATTGGTTTGATTACATTGCACTGTGTGGTTGCTTCACCCTTTGTGGGTTTGAAGTCGCCTCACCACGTTTTTCAGGGGAAGCAACCTCCCGGTGGTAACCCCTTGGGAATCTGGCAGAATTAAAAAAAACCCAGTGATTTCTTGTCCAGATTATGGAAGAAACGTACAAGATGGAGTTCATGTACAGCAACGTGGAGCATAGGCAGGTGGTCATCATCCACCATATGAGGCTGCAGGCCAAGGCTTTGCAACTGATCGTGACGGTGCGGACAACGAGAGGGTAAGGAGGCTCTCTGGGACTCGGGGAGGCCGAATCGGTGGAGAGATCAATTAGCGGAGGACAATTAACCAGTGGAACAGCTTGCCACCAGACGTTGTGGGTGCTTCATCACTGGAGGTTTTTAAGAAGTGACTGGACAGTCACTTGTCTGGACTGGTAGAGGATCTCCTGCTTGAGCAGGGGGCTGGACTAGAAGACCTCCAAGGTCCCTTCCAGCTCTATTCTGATTCAAGATAGATTCAGTTGCCGAATACATAAAATTTAGGATAGTTTGGAAAGCTTTGGTTTGACTGATTAGGTCCGTGGTGGCGAACCTATGGCACGCGTGCCACAGGTGGCACGCAGAGCCCTCTCTGCGGGCACGCGCGCCGTCGTCCCAGTCCGAGGCCTTCAGCTGGGTTTTATAAAACCTTTTCGCTTTAGGCCTCCACCGCCGTGTGCAAAAAAAAAAGGGTTCAATCAATCAAATCAATTTCAACTTCTCGCAGGGAAAAAAAGATCTCGCAAAGTTGGAATTGATTGATTGAACTTTTTCGTCCCACCCAGTCTGCCGTTACCCCCGAAGCCACGCCCACCCGGCACCCGACGATACATAAGTGGGTTTTGGGTTGCAGTTTGAGCCCTCGGTCTCTAAAAGTTTGCACCACTTATATTCTCAAGCCAGCTTTTCTATAGAATAATCTGTCCGACTTTCTGCTCCTGCAAGTGACGTGTAACCGGCAAAAAAAATCAGGATGTCTAGAATGGATTTTGTATCTTTGTTACAGGGTGGAACCGCTCGGCATATGTGAGAAATTTTTGCAAGAAGTGGACTGTTTTCAAAGGTGTGTACAATCCGGTGAGATACTCCTCGGGTGCAAACGAGACCTAATTCTCGTTTTTCTTCTCATCTGTTTCTTTTATTCATACATATATGGATTCTTTCATCCATCCATTATTTTTAGCAGAATTACTTTCTGTCCATCTCCTTGCACCATCTGACTTTATATTTTCAGGCTGTTTTAATTACCAAAAAAAAAAAGAAATATTACACTTAATTTGCTGATATGCCCCCGAGTTCTACAAATGTTCAGTGTGTAATTGAAAAATAAAAATAGCAAGGTGCTGGGATCTGAGGCTTATCCTGGAAAGATGCCCGTCAATCAATCAATCCAGAAAAAAAATATGCTGATTTAATTGAGACATTTTAGAGAAGCCATAGAGAGCAACAATTTCTGGCCAGCTACTAAGTCGTTGATTGTTGTGCGCTGAAAAACCTGTACCTGGATAAGGTAGGCATGACTTAACAATTCCCAACGTCTTCAATCTGGGGAGGTAATTTTAAAGCATATTCTGGATGTTCTAAGCAAATGGCTATCTTGAAGACTTTGAGAATTGTTAGCCATGCCTACCTTATCAGCAATCCAGGTACAGGGTTTTCAGCGCACCTGTGTTGTAATGCCTTGACTAATCTTGTTCTTGGTTAGACGAGAAGACCCGAACTCTTTGGTAGTCTCATATTGCAACGAACAAGGACATGCATTCAGTTTCTCAGCTACTACGTTTGTTGGCCGAGTAGAGACAAAAATAGCCAGGGAAATAATTGAAGTCTGAAACGGCCCCTGGTCAGTCAATAGGAGCGCTGATTTAACAGTGGCTTATCACATACTTAGGAGCAGAGGGGACACAAGGAAACAACAATCAACGACTTAGTGGCTGGGCATCAACACCCTAATTAAGTAAAAGCCACACACAATGGAACCATATAAATACGACACGTAGAACAGCCCAATGTACACATTCTGGAGAGAGAGAGAGAGAGAGAGAGAGAGAGAAATTCTCCTTAGGATGGACTCCACCAGAGCCCGAAAGCTTTGGTCCTGGTGACCAACTCTGATTGGATCCTGTAACAACATTATCCTGGGCCACACGTATATTTGCCTTCGTTTGTCTCTCTTCTCTTACCCTTTCGCAGGTGTTTCATTTCCGAGCTCCCCCACATGCAAGGCAGCTTTGTGGATAAGCTTCTCGACCTGATGCCCAGGTTGGTCACTTCCAAGCCTTCAGAAGTGGTCAAGATCCTCCGGGTGACCTTGCGACAGAGTAATTTCCTTCAGCTTCCATTGCCAGAGACGGTGAGATTCATTCGTCCGTTCGTTCATTCGTTCGTTCATCTGTGGAGCTTCTCAGTCATCCAGATCATGGTTGTCCCAAAGGTGTTTTTTTCAGGAGGCAACTGGACTTTCTTGTTCTTTTTCTTTGAAGACATTTCGCTTCTCATCCCAGAAGCTTCTTCAGCTCTGACTGGATGGTGGGGAAGGGAAGGATTTATACTCCTTGCAGACAGCTGGTCATTTGCCTTCTTTTAAGAGGGTCGTTGAGGCCACCTGGAGGTTTACCTGTGTCCTCAGGGTCACCTGAGTGGTGCAAATGGGTGTGGAGCCTTCTTGGCTGCAGGATGTTTTCTGCCCTGGGTCCCTCCAAGGTTGAAGACAGGCACACAGGCTGTTGGGGATGAGTCTGTGTTGTCTGCATCTCAAACTGAAAGGCAAATGGTCCCTGTTCAGTCCCCAACAGCCTTTTGGGCTCCATTGTGGTCGTAAGTCGAGGACTACCTGTATAGGGTCTCCTGCTTGAGCAGGGGGTTGGACTAGAACAGGGCTTTTCAACCAGTGGTACGGGTACCACCTGTGGTACATTGGCACCTGGCAGGTGGTACGCGACCATCCTAGAAAAGTGGTAGCGGGGAATGAGGTAAACCAGTGGCAGCACAAGCCTGAGCGAGAGACGTCTGGAGCTGCAGGGCTGTCAGGGCTCAGCGGAAGCGCCAGGATCAGCGCCAGGCTACAGCTGGAGCTCGGCACTGATCCTGGCGCTTCTGCTGAGCCCAGAAGAAGCACCAATCAGCTGGAATGTTGCAGCATCTCCATGGGTCTTGTATTTACCTCAGATGCTTGGCAACTGATTCATATTTATGACGGTCACAGTGTCCCAGGGTCATGTGAAGTGACCAAAACCTGCTGCAACCACCAGCAGACGGGGGGAATAAAAACCACCCCCCACCCCCCACCACACCCCCACTGCCAATCCTCAACACTAATGTTCACAACAATGAAAATCTCGGACAGGAGGAAGAGTGCAGCCAGGCGGGCAGGCAGGTGTCTTGCTCGGCTGTGGCTTGGGGGGTACTTTTTTCAGTGCCATTGTAACTTTGAACAGTCACTAAGCGAACTGTTGTAAGCCGAGGACTACCTGTACTTTATCACTTTTTTTTTTTTTTTTTTTTGGTCATCAAGTTTTTGACACCTTGCTAGGCGACTGGTGGTACTCGGATGTTGCCATATCCTAAAAGTGGCACAATGGGTGAAAAGGTTGAAAAGCCCTGGACTAGAAGACCTCCAAGGTCCCTTCCGATTCTGTTATTCTGTTGTTGTTCAGTCATTAAATCATGTCTGACCCTTCGCGACCCCATGGGCCATATCACGCCGTGGGGAGGGTGCAACAGTCGTAATTGTGAAAAACGGACCTTTTCCAGTGCCATTGCAACTTTGAACGGTCACTCAGTGAATGGTTGTAAGTTGAGGACTACTTGTACAAGGTCGTATCAGGATGGAAAAAGCAAATTGCGAAGAGTTGTTTTGTCACAAGAAATGCTGGCTAATTTACCCCATTCCTTCCCTCAGGTCCACCGAGCAGCCGCCACCATTATTGAGCCCACAGGAGAATCGGACAATCCCCTTCGCTTCACGTCAGGATTAGTGGTCGCATTGGATGTGGATGCCACTCTGGAACACGTGCAAGATCCTCAAAACACAGTGAAAGTCCAGGTAACTGGATTGAGCCATGGGAAGGCCACCATGTTGGGTTAGAACAAGGATTCAGTGTTCCACTATTTTCTCTCCAGTTCTCAGTTGGCCAAGCGCTATTCGGTATCTCGGGGTTTCTCAATCTCAGGCAGAACGGAATGGAACGGAACAGAATAGAATATATGGAATGGAATGGAATGGAATAGGAAATGGAGTGGAATAGGAAATGAAATGGAATGGAATAGGAAATGGAATGGAATGGAATGGAATGGAATGGAATGGAATGGAATGGAATGGAATAGAATAGAATAGAATATAGAATAGAATAGAATAGAATAGAATAGGAAATGGAATAGAATAGAATAGGGAATGGAATGGAATGGAATAGAATAGAATGGAATAGAATAGAATAGAATAGAATAGAATAGAATAGAATAGAATAGAATAGGAAATGGAATAGAATAGGGAATGGAATGGAATAGAATAGAATAGAATAGAATAGAATAGAATAGAATAGAATAGAATAGAATAGAATAGAATAGAATAGAATAGGAAATGGAATAGAATAGGGAATGGAATGGAATGGAATAGAATAGAATAGGGAATGGAATAGGGAATGGAATGGAATAAAAATAGAATGGAATGGAATAGAAAGAATAGCATAGAATAGAATAGAATAGAATAGAATAGAATAGAATAGAATAGAATAGAATAGAATATAAATAAAATAGAAAATATGGAACAGAATAGAATAGAATTAGAACAGAATAAATGAATAGAATAGAATAGAATAGAATAGAATAGAATAGAATAGAATAGAATAGAATAGAATAGAATAATAGAATTAGAATAGAACAGAATAAATAGGAACAGAACAGAACAGAATAGAATATATGGGGATGGGGATGGGAATGGAATGGAACAGAATAACTTTATTGTCACATTAAATGTACACTAATCGGCATACATTAAAACGAAATTTCGTTGCATACAGCTCTCAAAGGGTCACCAACTCCAATATACACTACATAAATATGACCAAATTTTTTTTTGCATATACCCATATACCCACATTACATTCTATGGCACAGCGAAACAACACAATCTAGTTTGAATATGTTACATGTACGTGGCGAGAAAAACGAATCTCGCGAGTTTAGCAGACGGCTGGCCTAGGGAACAAAGCTGTTACAGAATCTGGTAATCCTGCTGGAAATACTTCGAAACGTCCTCTCGGAGGGGATCAACAGAAACAGACCGTAAAGTGGGTGTGTGGGGGTCTCTAACACTCTTAACACACTTGAAGATGTGTGGACTTCCAATTCCCAGGATTCCCTAGCCTGCAAGGACTACCTATCATGAGATTCCATGGGCTGGTTTTTTTTTCTTTTTTCTTTTTTCTTTTTTTAAGGAGAGGGTGCTCTATAAATGTGGTGTCACAATAGCAAGACCGTCTTCTTGATTGAGCCCCCCAAAAATGTCAGTGCGATGTGGGACAAGCAGGAGTCACTCCATTGATGATTCCAGGGTTGGGAAGAGACAATCCAATCTCTTCGGGTCTCTCTTTTCTTCTAGATCCTGTATCCTGATGGTCAGTCCCAGGTGATCCACCCGAAACCGGCAGATTTTAGAAATCCTGGTCCAGGAAGGCACCGATTAATCACTCAGGTTTACCTTTCACATACTGCGTGGACAGGTAGGGGAAAGGTGGCTTCAGTGCATCTTTTGCAGTGCTGGGAAATTCCGTGTAATGTAGACCCAAAGGTGCTTTTTTCTGGAGGCAAGTGGACTTTCTTGTTTTTCTTTTGAAGACCTTTCGCTTCTTTTCCAAGAAGCTTCTTCAGCTCTGACTGGATGGTGGGGAAGGGAAGGATTTATACTCCTTGCAGACCGCTGGTCATTTGCATCCGTTTAGATCAGGGGTAGGCAACCTTGGCTCTTTTATGACTCGTGGACTTCAACTCCCAGAATTCCTGAGCCAGCCACGCTGAGGGGAAAGGGAGAGGTTTCCAAGCTGAGCCATGGTGGCTCAGGAATTCTGGGAGTTGAAGTCCACAAGTCATAAAAGAGCCAAGGTTGCCTACCCCTGACCTATACCATCTCAGACAAGTGACTGTCTAGCCCAGGGGTAGGCAACCTTGGCTCTTTTATGACTCATGGACTTCAACTCCCAGAATTCCTGAGCCAGCAGGGCTCAGCTTGAAAATCTCTCCCTTTCCCCTCAGCATGGCTGGTTCAGGAATTCTGGGAGTTGAAGTCCACGAGTCATAAAAGAGCCAAGGTTGCCTACCCCGGGTTTAGAGAGTCTTTATTGAGGCCACTTGGAGGTTTATCTGTGTCCAAATGCCTCAACAACTCTCTAAAAGGATGCAAATGACCAGCTGCCTGCAAGGAATATAAGTCCATTCCCCACCATCCAGTCAGAGCTGAAGAAGCTTCTTGGATGAGAAGCAAAAATGTTTTTCAAAAGAAAAACAAAGTCTGCTTGCCCCCGGAAAAAGCACCTTTGGGACAACCATGACCTGGATGACGGAGAATCTCCATAGACGTGCAATGTAGATTTCATCGGGGTAATTCTCAAGGTTCAAAAGAATTATTTAGGTATGTATTGGTTTGCATCCCGCCTTTATTATTTTTTACAAATAACTCAAGGTGGCGAACATATCCAACACACCTTCCTCCTCCTATTTTACCCAACAGCAACAATCCTGTGAGGTGGATAAGACTGAGAGAGAGGGACTGGCCCATTATGTGATATGAGGGTGAAAGGTTCGTTCTCCGAGCTTCTGGGTTGGTTCCCGAACGTCCTTAATCTCTACCCACACTGACCCACCAAACAGCACCAGTTTGATTGGAGCCAACACCAAAACCATCGGCCATGCTCCCTCCCGCCTCGCTCGGGAGTTCATCGAAGCCTGGCGCTCCACAAGCAATTCCATCAACAGACACACTGACCTACAACCAGCCTATGGCACGGCCAACCAGAGACAGCACCGACCCTCAACCATCCCGTGCAGGCCCCCACTCCCACCAGCAGTACACCTCCCAATGATTCTGACCTGATGTACCCAGTGGTGGGATTCAAATACCTGAACAACCGGTTCTCTGCATGGACGCCGCTTCCGGAAGTCTGTTCTGGGACTTCCGGAAGTGACATCCACGCACTTCCGGTGGGCCGTTCTGGGCCTGGGAGGCCTCCCCGGCTCAGAACGGAGTTCCGGAAGTGGCATCCACGCACTTCCTGTGGTCCATTCTGGGCCTTGCGAAAAAGGACTAGGCCTTCAGCCGGTTTGCCGAAGTCAACAAAAAATTAGCTACTGAACCGGTGCGAACCAGCTGAATCCCACCACTGGATGTAACTTCCCCATTACAAGACCCATCACAGGATTCTCACTGATGACTCACACCTGACCCATCACAAGACCCTCACTTGACACACCCACACCTGAAGCCCTTATAAGGACACTGGTAACCTGGTAACGAAACGTTCGGAAACCAACCCACAAGCTCGGAGAACGTACCTTCACCCTCGTCCTACACCCGAGCTACAGATATGCACCACCATTGCAAATTATGCGATATCTTTAAGGGGTAGGTGGTCCCAGGCAGTGCAGCAATGAAAAGAATATTCCCAAATGTAGGGGATATATTGCACACACGGAACTTCAGGAAAGTTTCAGACATGAAGTGCAGGAGAAAGTTGTTAATATATTTGACACTCCGCGAGTTCCTTATTAAGAGTTTTTGGCAGAACAAACGGCACGCGCTTGTTAAAACGAACGCATGGAAAATGAATTAAGCTACGTTCAATTATTTGAAAAAAAAAATGCCTTGTTTGCTGGTGACTTTACAGGTAATCCTTATTTTAGGACTGTAAGTGAGTCTGCCGTAAGTCATTGATGGTTGAAAAAGGTCGCCAAGTGTTTGGATCCGTTTTTATGACCTTTTTCCCCGCAGGAGTTGTTAAGTGAACTCCACCGTGGCAAAGCAACCAGCACAGTGGCCAAATAAACGCTGCCGTCGTAAAACGAACCCATTGCTTGCCATGGGCCATTTTTCGCTGAAAACCGAAGTGTGTGTGCTGGTTTTCAGCAAAACATGTCATAAAACATAGTCACGTTACTGTGGGACGTTGCAAACAGCCATTGTGGGTATGAAGCTGGCTGGTGCAAGGAATAGAAATTTGGGAGTTTTGATGTCCTTTGCTGTGTTCAGGTAGTCTTCGAGTTGCGACAATTGAGCCCAGAAATTTCAGTTGCTAAACAAGACAATTAAGTGAATTCTGCCCCCCTTTTACAACCTTTCTTGACAGCAGTGGTTCAATGAATTGCTGCAGCTGTTAACGTTAGTAACCCAGTTGTTAAGCGAATCCGGCTTCCCCCGTCGACTTTGCTTGTCAGAAGGTGGCAAAAGGGGGATCACGTGACCCCCCCCCGGGGACTCTGCGACCCGTCATAAAGACATGCCAGTTGCCAAGCCTCTGAATTTTGATCACGTGACTCCCGGGGATGCTGCAATGTGAAAAATGTGTCGTCAATGGTCATAAATCACTTTTTACAAGCGCCGCAACTTCGGACGGTCACTAAACGAATGTGTCCTGGTTCCGACAGATGAAACTCTTCAAAAGAACTTCGAGGCATTGTTTACCTTAAAGGATCTTTTATTCGAGTAGCATAATATCGGCACTGCATAATCGAAGCCAAAAACTGACTTCCCCTCCCCTGGGCTAATAGTATCAAAGCACAATTCCCTCCTCCAATTAGCAGTCATAAATCACATTCCCCAATTAGCTTGAAGCGCAGGCTTCCTCTCCAGTTCTCCAGCCCACCAATTCTTTATCAGCTCTGGGCTCAATAACCTTGATTCTCACGCTAGGCTTAGTGTTGTTATTTCTAGCTAGACTCTCGTTCACATCCCCCCCCCCTCCCAGCATCATCTAACTCTTAAAAGCGAAAGGGAAAAAGATGGCTACATTTCCATCTGTTGTCAATGCGAAAACATCCGATGTTAGCAGCGTTGACAGAATGGATGTAACGTTGAGGACTATCTGCATGTTAAGATGCTTTTTGAAACCTGGCAGATTTGAAACCTTTTCCTTCTCACACACCTTTTTTTTCTTTTCTTTTTCCCTTTGCTCCAGAACCTTGTCAAATTGAGCTCCGACTTCTCCTGGCATACAGTTCGGACAGAACCAAGGCCTCCGTGGACCTCTCGCGCTCCACCTGGGGAGACAGCCCGGATCTTCTCCCCCCATCTGAGGGCAGCATCGAAGGGACTCTCCTGTTCGGCAAATCAGTCAAAGTTTATATTATGCCCAAGCCTGCCAGACGGTGAAAGCTGTAGTTGCAAAATCATTTTCCTTTTTTGTGGGGGGGGAGATTTAAATCTGTTTTGGAAGTTGACGGGACTTCCGTAAAGACCATCGAAGTGGACCTATGGTGGGAGACGGTACCCACTGGCCTCCGTTTTTAAAAACTCTGCTCTCTTCTCTGCTTACGGAAGTGCCTGGGACTGGGAAATGGTAAAAGACGTTGCTACTCAAAGAGTATGTGCTACAGTCGTTTATTCCGTCACCCGGCAACCTCCTAAAAATGCAGAATGGTTTGGTCCAGCTTGCCCAGCCAAAAGGTCTGCAGTTGAGCGTTTCGAACACACATCTAGAGGGGTGATAGGTTGGGGAAAATCTGATCTCGGTCCCTCTGCTTCGGCCTTTCTTTAGACTTGTAGGAGGCTGGGCAGTGTTTCTTTTAGCAACTTTTTACATGTACTTTCAGATTTGCAAGATTTTGTTAATGTAGAAGAATAGAATTTAGAATAGAATAGTATAGAATAGAATTAGAATAGAATAGAAAATATGGAATGGATTGGAATAGAGTAGACTAGACTAGACTAGAATAACAGAACAGGAAAGACGAGACGAGACGACTAGACTAGACTAGAATAGAATAAGAGTTGGAAGGGACCTTGGAGGTCTTCTAGTCCAACCCCCTGCTCGGGCAAGAAACCCTATACCATTTCGAACAAATGGTTGTCCAGTCTCTTCTTAAAAACGTCCAGTGTTGGGAGCATTCACAACTTCTGGAGGCAAGTTGTTCCTTTATGTAATTTTACAATAATGTAGAATTAGCTCGTCTGGCTGTGTTTCCCCCCCATCTGGGCTTCCTGGCAAGGCTGTCACCGTCCCTCTAGTTTTCCTTTATGCACTTGAACACAAGCCGATAAAATTGGCTGGGGCCTTTATTTTTTTTTTGGCAAATGGTTTTATTCCTGGGTGGAAAGTGTTCAAAAGTTGGCACAGCACACACAGAGAAAATGTTCCTTTTAATTTCCCCGAAGGAACCAGGTGGACGACGGAGAGAGGGGTTCTGTCGTCAGCCCTCTAACAAAGGAATCTCCAAGCTTGGCAACTTTTAAGACTTGTGGACTTCAACTCCCAGAATTCCTCAGCCAGCAAAGCTGGCTGAGGAATTCTGGGAGTTGAAGTCCACAAGTCTTAAAAGTTGCCAAGGTTGAGGACCCCTGCTCTAACAGGTAGAATGGAAGACTCCGCCCACTCTGACTCCCTGGGAAGCCAAAATATTATATTCTTTCACAGCCTGCTCCGTTTGCAAGACCATCACATCAATCCCGTGCTTCCTCAGATATTCCACTGTGGCTGGCGGGACCTGGAGGGGGAAAAAAAGCAATGAAAATCTGTGGCATCGGTGGAGCAATTTTCTTTATTAAAATAGCATTAACCCACTTTTACATCTATATCAGAACCTCAAAACACGTTTACCATTGATTAAAAAGGAAGAGTGCCGGTGCAACAGGGTGTAAGGACATAAAAATAACCCTACGGGATCAGGTAAAGCAGGGGTTTTCGAACTTGGCCCTCTTATGACTTGTGGACTTCAACTCCCAGAATTCCTCAGCCAGGCACGCTGGCTTAGGAATTCTGGAAGTCCACAAGCCATGAAGGGGCCAAGGTTTCCCCCATACTAGCTTAGGAATTCTGGGAATTGAAGTCCACAAGTCATGAAGGGGCCATAGTTCCCCCATGCTGGCTGAGGAATTCTGGGAGTTGAAGTCTGCAAGTCATGAAGGGGCCATAGTTCCCCCATGCTGGCTGAGGAATTCTGGGAGTTGAAGTCCACGAGTCATAAAAGGGCTAGGTTTGAAGACCCCTGAGGTAAAGTGTCAGCAATTTCCAAATTGTTATTATGTCCAACAATAAATAATACAGCTTCAGTACAGGCAGTCCTCGATGTAACGACCACAATGGAGCCCACAATTTCTGTTGCTGAGTGAGATGGTTGTTAAGTGAGCTTTGCCCCATTTTATGACCTTTCTTGCCATGGTTCTTAAGCGAATCGCTGCAATAGTTAAGTTAGCAACACGGTGGTGAACTGAATCTGGCTTCCCCATTGACTGCTTATCAGAAGGTTTCAAAAGGAGATCATACGACCCCGGAACACTGTGACCGTCGTAAATATGAGTCAGTTGCCAAGCGTCTGAATTTTGATCGTGGGGCCACAGAGATGTCATAAGTGTGACAAACTGTTATAAGTCACTTTTTTCAGTGCTGTTGTAACACTGAACGGTCACTAAAATTGTAAGTCAAGGGCTGCCTGTCGTTCAAATGGACCCTTTCCTTTCCCCTCCCCTTCCCATCCTTTCCCCTCCGTTTCCTTTCCCTTCCCTTCCCCTTCCCCTCCTTCCCTTCCTATCCTTTTCCTTTCCCCTTCCCTTTCCTTCCCCTTCTTCCCTTCCCCTCCTTTCGTTCCCATCCTTTCCTTTCCCCTCCCCTCCCCTCTTTCCCTTTCCTTCCCCTTTTCCTCCCCTCCTTCCCTTCCCATCCTTTTCCTTTCCCTTCCCATCCTTTCCCCTCCCCTTCCCATCCCTTTCCTTCCCCTCCTTCCCATCCCTTTCCTTCCCTTCCCATCCTTTTCCTTTCCTCTCCCCTTCCTATTCTTTCCTTTCTCCTCCCCTCCTTTCCTTCCCATCTTTTTCCTTTCCTTTTCCCTCCCCTTTCCTTTTCCTTTCCTTTCCCCTCTACTTCCTTTTCCATCCTTTTCCTTTCCCCTCTACTTCCCTTCCCATTCCTTCCCTTCCCATCCTTTTCCTTTCCTCTCTCCTTCCCTTCCCATCCTTTCCTTTCCCCTCCCCTCCTTTCCTTCCCATCTTTTCCCTCCCCTTTCCTTTTCCTTTCCTTTCCCTTCCCCTCTACTTCCCTTTCCATCCTTTTCCTTTCCTTTCCCCTCTACTTCCCTTCCCTTCCCATCCTTTTCCTTTCCTCTCTCCTTCCCTTCCTTTCCTTTCCCCTCCCCTCCTTCCCATCTTTTTCCTTTCCTTTTCCCTCCCTTTTCCTTTCCCTTCCCATCCTTTTCCCCTCCCCTCCCCTCCCCATTTTTTTCCTTTCTTTTCTTTTCCTTTCCTTCCTCCTTCCCTCCCCTCCCCTCTTCTTCCTTTCCCCTTCCCCTTCCCTTCTCCTCCAATACTAAAGAGATGGGGCAATCTTGATTTCCCCCCCCCTCACCCCCTCCTTTCTGTTCACGCTAACCTGATATTTACAGAACGGTCACTGAACTGAATTCCGATCTCAAGGCCATCTCAATACTCCTCAATACCCCCATGACCAACTCAGTCCATCGTTTTTTTTCTCCCAGTCCAGACGCCTCCGTTAGGCTCCCACAAAGGTGATGGGGACGCACCCTTTCTCACCCTCAATCCCCTCCAGCTGATAACCCAGAAAACTCTGCAACCACCCAGAGGTCTTCAAAGACTGACCGTCCTTAACAGAGCTCTTTTCCAAGTATTTGACGGCCGTAATCCCCTCCAAACTCCATCCACGGGATGGGCCGTAATCCCACACCCCGGGAGGTATTCCAAGCTGCTTAATATGTTTGCAAGGGCACCACAAGTGATCTTAACTATATTTTGTGATCAGCTAAACTTGCCAATGCGGGTCTTGGGCTGTAATAACTGAAGCATTGTGTGTCCAGATTAGAATAGAATAGAGCTGGAAGGGACCTTGGGAGCTCTTCTAGTCCAGCCCCTTAGAACCTATAACATCTCAAGACAGGTGATTGTCCAGTCTCTTTTTGAAAACCTCCAGTGATGGGGTGCCCACGATTTCTGTTCTACTGGTTGATTGTCCTCACTGTCAGGAAGATTCTCCTTAATTCCAGGTTGTTTCTCTCCCTGATCAGTTTCCATCCATTACTCTTTGTCCTGCCTTCAGGTGTTTTGGAGAATAGGTTGATCCCCCTCCTCTCTGTGGCAGCCCCCGAGATATTGGGAGACTGCTATCATGTCTCCCCCCTGGTCCTTCACTTCCCTAGATAAGCCATGCCCAGTTCCTTCAGCCGTTCTTCATATGTTTTAGCCTCCAGTCCCTTAATCATCTTTGTTGCTCTTCTCTGCTTTGATGAATACAGATTATTCTCGCCTAGCGGGAAAGCAGATCCTTGCTCAGGGCTCATCTCACCTGAGAAAACCTACCTGTAAGGCCTCGCTCATGCCCCGACCGATGACTAATGTTTTCACACCCTTTTCAAGAACTTCTTTCACATCTGCAGGCTGAACTCCAGGGACGTGCTGGGTAAGGGGGGGGAAAGAGACGTTAAGAAGAGGTGGTTTTGCCATGGCACCAAATTAATACGGGAAGGTTCTCGACCAGTGGTGGGATTCAGCCGGTTTGGCAGAACCGGTAGCTAAATTTTGCTGCACTCGGGAGAACCGGCTGGCTTCCAGAAATCCAGTCTAGGCCTGTCGGAAGTGCATGGATGCCACTTCCGGAAGTCCATTCTAGGCCTCAGAGGCCTGGAGGAGGCCTCCCAGGCCTAGAACGGCCCACCGGAAGTGCATGGATGCCACTTCCGGAAATCCATTCTAGGCCTCAGAGGCCTGGAGGAGGCCTCTCAGGCCTAGAACGGCCCACCGGAAGTGCGTGGATGCCACTTCCAGAAGTCGGTTCTAGGCCTTGGAGGCCCAGGCCTGCATCGAATAAGAGAACCGGTTGTTCAAGTATTTGAATTCCACCACTGTCCTCGACGTACGACCACGGTTGAGCCCAGAATCGATGTTGCTAAGTGAAAAATTTGTGAAGTGACTCTTGCCCCATTTGTTGACTTTTCCTGCCATATTTGTTAAGGGAATGACTGCAGTTGTTAAATTAGGAACAGGGTGGTTGAGTCAATCTGGCTTCCCCCACTGACTTTGCTTGTCAGAAGGTCGCGAAATGGGATCATGTGACCCTGGAACACTGCCGTCATAAATATGAATCAGTCGCCAAGCTTCTGAACTTTGATCACGTGACCATGGGGATCACATGACCCGGGACAATGGAATTGTCATAAATACGAACCCAGTTGCCAAGCATCCGAATGTAAGTCACATGATCATGGGGAGGCTGCAGCAGTCGTAAGTGTGGAAAATGATCATGAGACACTTCTTTTCAGTGCCATTGGTTGCTGTTGGAACTTCGAATGGTCATTAAATGAACTGTTGCAAGTAGAGGACTACCTGATTTCACTAGAATTGGGGGAGCGCAGGTTGAGAATTGGCACCCTTCAAGGACCAGCCTTGAGCTTCATGGCTCCTTCCGCTGTGGTAGAGGCACGGAAGCTCCTGCAGCCTTTTTAAAGATACAGATATAGTCTTTGACTTACAACCATTCGTTTAGTGACCGTTTGAAATTACCACAGTACTGAAAAAAAAAAAAAGACAGTCTGGAGTTCGATCCTGACCGGCTCAAGGTTGACTCAGCCTTCCCTCCTTCCAAGGTCGGTAAAATGAGGATCCAGATTGTTGGGGGCAAATATGCTGATTCTGTAAACCGCTTAGAGAGGGCTGTAAAGCATTGTGAAGCGGTATATAAGTTTAAGCGCTATTGGGAAGGAGGGAAGGGAGGGAGGGAGGAGCTGTGATGGTGCAATAGTTAGAATAGAATGCAGCATTGCAGGACTATAAAGCACTGAAGCGGTATATAAGTTTAACCTTATATATAAGTATATAAGTTTAAATGTTATTGGGAAGGAAGGAAGGAAGGATAGGAAGGTAGAAAGGGAGGGAGGGAGGGAGGGAAGGAGGCATGGCGCCATAGTGGTTAGAATGCAGTACTGCAGGCTAACTGCCGACTGCCAGCAGTTCGATCCTGACCGGCTCAAGGTTGACTCAGCCTTCCCTTCTTCTGAGGTCAGTAAAATGAGGACCCAGATTGTTGGGGGTGCGCGCACGCGCGCGCACACACACACACACACACACACGTCAGCTTTTTTTACTTAACCCTATTCCCCAACCCTTTTGTAGAATCTGATTCCACGAAGCAGTGTTTTTCTGGCCTGGCTTCCCGCTGATCGAATTAACCTCTTCTGATAAATGACAGCTTTGTTGAGGCAGATCTGACTTGTTTTTTAGCCTGTTTGCTTGTTTCCCTTCTGCCTTCTCATTGTAATTTGTATGCAAATTTGCATAATAAACTACTGCAGCCTTCCGGCTCTGTACACAGCGTGCAGCTGCTCCCAGTAGGCCTGGGGGTGTGCGTGTGTATGTCTATTTTTAACAAGCTTTTATTTATTAATTTCCATTTTATCAACATTTGAAATCGGCCCTCTCCCTCACAGAGGGACTCTGGGACGTGTACAAATAAAATAACGTAAAAATAGTTATTTTTAATTTTTGTTTCTCTAAATGGAATTTACAAAGGCAAGGGTGAATTAAAAACCAATTATTAAAAAAAAAAAGTTCATTAAAATCATCCCACGGACCAGTCCAGTCTTCTGATGAAGGAAGTGCCAGGAGGGGTGCATGGAAGGTCAAAAAATTTTTAAGATGCAATTAGATTTCCATTCGGTTTGGTTTTTTTGTTTAATCCAAAAATCACCGTGCAGGGATTTCTTTTTTCTAAGTGGGGCGGGGGGAAATGACAATTGAGAAAAGAATTGGTGTCTGAGCAATGTGCAAGGAAAACATTTTTCTCCCACCTCTAAAAACTAGCCTCCTTTAACAGTGACCCATTACAATTCTGTGGGAAAAAAAGAAGAAATGGGATTTTAATGTATAGGTAGGTAGTCCTCACATGATCCTAGTGACAGATTTTATCTTCCTGGGCTCCAAGATCACCGCAGATGGGGACTGCAGCCAAGAAATTAAAAGACACTTGCTCCTGGGGAGGAAAGCTATGGCAAATCTAGACAGCATACTAAAAAGCGGAGACATCACCCTGCCAACAAAAGTACGTATAGTCAAGGCCATGGTTTTCCCAGTTGCAATGTATGGCTGTGAAAGTTGGACCGTAAGAAAGGCTGAGCGCCAAAAAATGGAGGCCTTTGAACTATGGTGCTGGAGAAGACTCCTGCGAGTCCCTTGGACTGCAAGGCGATCAAACCGGTCAGTCCTGGAGGAGATCAACCCTGACTGCTCCTTAGAAGGCCAGATCCTGAAGTTGAAACTCAAGTACTTTGGCCACCTAATGAGAAGGAAGGACTCACTGGAGAAGAGCCTAATGCTGGGAGAGATTGAGGGCAATAGAAGAAGGGGAGGACAGAGAATGAGGTGGCTGGATGGAGTCACTGAAGCAGGAGGCGTGAGCTTAAATGGACTCCAGAAGATGGTAGAGGACAGGAAGGCCTGGAGGAACGTTGTCCATGGGGTCGCGATGGGTCGGACACAACTTCGCAACTAACCACCACCTCACATGATCCAGGACACTGCAACCGTCATAAACACATGCCAGTTGCCTACACATCTGAAGTCTGATCACGTGACCACAGGGAGGCTACTACGGTCATTAAATGTGAAAAATGGTTGTAAGTCGCTTTTTTTTTTTTGGGTGGTGGTGTAACTTCGGTCACTAAATGAACTGTTGTAAATAAATCAAGCACTACCTGTATACATGGCCATCTATAACTCGGTTTAAATATCCCAGTTGTCACGGATAATAGGTTTGTGTGTCTTTACCCCAAAGAAAAAAAACATTTTTATTCAATGTGGGGTAATTTATCCAGGTTTGGGAAGCGTGTGCAGGAATCAAATAAGATGGAGGCCACATTTTTCTAGCTTGCTTGACAGCAGGCTCTGAGGGAATTCCCAATTCTCACTCCTTTTGGCTGGACAAAGCTGGGATTCTTTCTGGGGCATAAAATTGCCTGATGATGACAAAGGAGACCCCAAAGGAATTCTCCCAGGATGGGCCAAGATATCTACCTCCGTGCCGGTTTCTCTCCAATCCCATGTCCGGCTGCCTCCAGGCCACACTTTACAGTCTTTATAGGTGGTGGGGCAGCCTCTCACCGTCATCCGTCCCCATGAGAGGGAGGCAATTTCGGGGGAAGACATAGCCGGGTGGATGTCTGAAAGGGAAAGAGAAGAACAAGAGTTAAAAGGATGAGAAGTGGCCTTGCGGTAAGCCAAGGCTGGGCAACTATGGCAACTTTAGGACCTGTGGACTTCAACTCCCAGAATTCCTGACCAGCATAGCTGGCTCAGGAATTCTGGGAGTTGAAGTCCACAGGTCCTAAAGTTGCCTTAATTGCTGACTCCTAAAATAAGCCATCGAAGAGAAGGAGATAGGCTTTTTAAGTTGTAGGATGCATTAACAGAGGGACAGAATCAAGATGAGGGGAAGGGTTAATACCACTTTACAAGGCCTTGGTAAGGCCACACTTGGAATACGGCATCCAGTCTTGGTCCCCACGATGTAAACAAGATGTTGAGACTCTAGAAAGAGTGCAGAGAAGAGCAACAAAGATGATCACAGGGCTAAAACATATTGCTGGAATTGGGTATGTCTAGTTTAATGAAGAGAAGGACGAGGGGGGACATGATAGCAGTGCTCCAATATTTGAGGGGCTGCCCCAAAGAAGAGGGAGTCAAGCTATTCTCCAAAGCGCCTGAAGGCAGGACAAGAATCAACGGATGGAAACTAATCAAGGAGAGAAGCAACCTGGAAATAAGGAGAAACTTCCTGACAGTTAGATTGATTAATCAGTGGAACAACTTGCCTCCAGAAGCTGTGAATGCTCCAACACTGGAGGTTTTAAAGAAGAGACTGGACAACCATTTGTCTGAAATGATATAGGGTTTCCTGCCTGAGCAGGGAGTGAACTAGATGACCTCCAAGGTCCCTTCCAACTCTGTTGTTCTATCCTATCCTATCCTATCCTATCCTATCCTATCCTATCACCATATTTTACAACCTGCCTATTTTAGTGTTATTTTATTTGTCAAATTTCCTTCACTGGCCATTTCAACTGTGGGACTTTAGGCGGTTTGTACAGGCCGTCCTTGATTTACAACAGTTCATTTAGTGACTGTTTAAAGTCAAGAAAAGTGACTTGTGACTGTTTTTCACACTTACGACCGTCGCAGCGTCCCCCAGGGTCACGTGATCAAAATTCAAGACGCTTGGCAACTGACTCGCATTTATGACGGTTGCAGCGTCCCCGGGGGTCACATGATCCCCTTTTGTGACCTTCTGACCAGCAAAGTCAATGGGGGAGAGCCAGACTCACTTAACAACCATCTTACTAATTTAGCAAGTGCAGTGATTCACTTAACGGTGGTCGTAAAATGGGGCAAATTTACTTAACAGTCTCGCTTACCAACAGAAATTTTGGGGCTCGATTGTGGCCGTATGTCGAGGACTATTCTGTACTCCAAAGGCAGCTGACAAGCCCCCCACCCAAGAAGGCGCCCCTCCCCAGATCCGCCAGACTACAGTTCCCATCATCCACAGCGTGGGCGCGGCGAATAACGGGGTTTGTAGTCCGCTCACCTGTTCAGGCCACGGACCTGTGCCTCTCCTATCCGGGAGGAAACGCCCCCTCACGCCCCTCATTGGCCAAAGGCGATGTGACAAACACGGGCCGCGCCCACTAACAAACCTCTCCACAACATCGCCCTCCCCCGTTTTTCACTCCCCCCCCCCGCGCGCGCCACTTACCCCCACGCCCCCTTTTTGTGGGGCGGGCGGAGTCTGGACGGCCGCCTCCCTCGAGCCTTCTATTATGATTGGGCCCTTTTCTCCGTCGCCGCCGGCGAGATTGGCTCAGGCGGCGTTCTCTCCCCGCCCCTTTCCCCTTCTCCCCTCCCCTCCCCTCCCCTCGCCTCCCCAACGCAAGCGTCGTTTTGGTTCCTGTGTCAATCAGCCCGAGGGGATAACCAACGAGAGAGCGGGGCCAGCTCTGCGGGCCGCTCTTTCCCAACGCTCCCGCCCTTCCGCGGCGCCTCTCCTCGCCTCCTCTCGCGGGGCCTGACGGGAGAACGCCGCCGGGAGGAGGGGGGCAGGCCTCTTCCCGTCACAGCGCCCCCTGCCTTCCTCCTCCGCGCGCCCGCCGGACCCGCCTCTCCCCCTCCTCCTCCTCCTCCTCCTCCATCCATCCTCTCAGGTTCCAAGATGGCGGCTGCGACGGCGGCGGCGGCGGCGGCTCCCCCCTCCCCGCCTTTCCCCGCCGCCCCGCCGTCGTCGGAGGGCTCGCCCTGCCCGGGCTCGTGGCCCAACTTCGCCGTCGTCTGCTCCTTCCTGGAGAGGTACGGCGCCCTCCTCGACCTGCCCGAGCTGCCCTTCCCGGAGCTGGAGCGCGTCTTGCAGCCGCCGCAGGAGCCCGGCGAGCAGGGTAAGCCCAGCCCAGCCCGGCCGCCTCCCTCAGCCGCGGGCCCGAGCGGCTCCTGGGAGCACGAGCGGGCCTTCGAAGCCCCGCTGGGCCCGCTTCGCTTTTCTCCGGGCCGCCGCCGCTTCCCGTGGCCCGGCCGGGCCTGCCTCTCGCGTTGCCGGGGAGAGCCGCCTCCTTTCTCTCGGCCTCGGGGGGCGTCGGGCCCTTTTGTCCTGCTCTCTCGGGGGCTTCGCCTCGCAGCCTGGCTTGGATCGGGCCGCCCCGGCCGGGCTTCCCGCGGGCGCTGCGTTCGCACGAGACGCCGACCCGGGTCGGCCCCTGAGGGACTCCCGGGCTCCAAGGAGCAGCCAGACCGGGGGGTCCCTCCTGCTCCCCCCCTGCCCCGTCCGCCTTCAGATAAATAGGGACTGATCAGCTGGGGGGGCGGAGAGAAGGGGATGATGGGCACGTAGTGGAACATGGGTACAAGATTCCTCTTTCCTCTGACCAGCCAGTGCTCCTTGCTTTGGGGAACCCGATCTTCCTAGTACTCTGACATCTCTGCTGTATTCTTATAAGTATTATTACTGCATTACATTTTTATCCTGCCATTTATAAGTATAAATGTGTGTATGTGTTTGTGTGTGTATACATGTATACACATTATTTACATGTATATACATGTATATATGTATGTATATGTGTCTACATGTATATGTGTATATTTGTATACATGTACATATGTATGTATATGTATATACATGTATATGTGTGTATGATGGATAGACAGACAGACAGACAGATAGACAGACAGATAGATAGACAGAGACAGATAGATAGATAGATAGACAGACAGACAGACAGACAGACAGACAGACAGACAGATAGATAGATAGATAGATAGATAAAGAGACAGAGAGAGACAGACAGACTGATTGATTGATTGATTGATTAATATAATAATACAGCAGAGAGATGCCAGAGTACCAGGAAGATCGGATTCCCCAAAACAAGGAGCACTTGCTGGTCAGAAGAAAGAGGAATCTTGTACCCATGTTCCACTACATGCCCATTATCCCCTCCCCCAAGCTGATGGATGAATGGATGGATACACACACACATCTATATGTACAACTCAGGGCAATGAATGCAGGTAGTCCTCAACCTATGACCACAATTGAGCCCAAAATTTATATTGCCAAGTGAAACATTTGTTCAGTGAGTTTTGCCCCATTTTGCGATCTTTCTTGCCACAGTTGTTAAGTGAATCGTTGCAGTTGTTAAGTTAGTAACAGGGTTGTTAAGTGAATCTGGCTTCCCAATTGATTTTGCTTGTCAGAAGCTTGCAGAAGCTGATCACCTGGCCCCAGGACACTGCAACCATCATAGATATGAGTCGGTTGCCATGATCACATGACCATGGGGATGCTGCAACGGTGATAAGTGTGAAAAACGATCATAAGTCACTTTTTTCAGTGTTGTTGTAACTTCAATCGGTCACTAAAGGAAGTCTTGTAAGTTGAGGACTTCCTGCATGTATGTGTATAGATAGACAGAGAGATACCCACACACATGTAAATAATAATAATAGACGAGAAAGAACTGGAGAAGATAACAAAATACAAAGACCTACAAATAGAAATAAAAAGACTGTGGCAAAGGCAAGCAAGGGTAGTACCAATAGTAATAGGCACCTTAGGTGCAATCCCAAAACAGCTGGAGCACCACTTGAACACCTTCGGCATTGACAAATTCGCCATTAGTCAATTGCAAAAGGCGGCCTTACAAGGAACTGCTTCCATCCTGCGACGATATCTGTAATACCATCAAAAATCCACATCTGCCTATCCCAGGTCCTTGGTAAGGACTCGATAGGTAGGCAAAAATGCCAAATCCAGTCTGAACATCTGGCTGACTGTGCGATGATTATTAATAATAATAATAATAATAATAATAATAATAATAATAATAATAATAATAATAAGTTGGAAGGGACCTTGGAGGTCATCTAGTCCAACCCCCTGCTCAGGCAGGAAACCCTATACCAGGGGTAGACAACCTTGGCTCTTTTATGACTCGTGGACTTCAACTCCCAGAATTCCTGAGCCAGCCATGCTGAGGGGAAAGGGAGAGGTTTCCAAGCTGAGCCATGCTGGCTCAGGAATTCTGGGAGTTGAAGTCCACGAGTCATAAAAGAGCCAAGGTTGCCTACCCCTGCCCTATACCATTTCAGACAAATGGCTGTCCAGTCTCTTAAAAACTTCCAGTGTTGGAGCATTCACAGCTTCTAGAGGCAGGTTGTTCCACTGATTAATTGTTCTCAATGTCAGAAAATTTCTCCTTTATTCCAGGTTGCTTCTCTCTCTGGTTAGTTTCCCTCCGTTGCTTCTTCTCCTGCCTTCAGGCGCTTTGGGGAATAGCTTGACTCCCTCTTCTTTGTGGCAGCCCCTGAGATACTGGAACACTGCTATGTTCCAATATCTCAGGGGTTATGTACATATGTACAGCTCAGGGCAATGAATACATCTAACTGCCCTGCCTATTTTCCCCACACTAACAACCCTGTGAGGTGGGTTGGACGGAGGGAGAAGGGCTGGTCCAAAGTCACCCAGCCAACTTTCATGACCAAAGGAGAGGTAAAAACTCCTGGTTTTTAGGCCAGCACTTTAAAAACCCAGTGGAGGAAAGATTGGGACTTTTTGAAAAGATTGGGACTCTTTTTATCTTTCAAAGCCAGGATGTCTAAAGGACGGATTAGTCTTCATCCGTGCCCTGGCTACTCTTCCTTTTGTGCTGTTCTCCCTGAGTTCCAACTCAGCCCTTTTATGACTCGTGGACTTCGACTCCCAGAATTCCTCAGCCAGCATGCCTGGCTGAGGAATTCTGGGAGTCGAGGTCCATAGTCATAAAAGGGCCGAGTTTGAAGACCCCTGCTTTGGAGGAACTGCTCCCTCTGCAGCTTCAGGGATGGTTTGCAAGGAACTGTCTGAGCAATCAGGTGGGTGCACACAAAGGGTTAGTCAATGCTCCTGTTGTTTATATCTGACATTTTCCTAAAAAGCAGGAGGAGATTCGACTCCCGTGATTGTGACTGCCCTCTTGACCTTTTTTGACAGCACCCGGCAGACACCCCTGACCTGCAGCTCTCTCTCCTAACAACCTTCCCTAATTGGCTTTTATCACATGGAGCAATTTCTGACAACTTTCAGAAGTTGTGGGTGCCCCATCACGGGAGGTTTTTAAGAAAAGATTGGACAGCCATTTGTCTGAAATAGTATAGGGCAGGGGTCTTCAAGCTTGGCCCTTTTATGACTTGTGGACTTCGACTCCCAGAATTCCTCAGCCAGGCTTGCTGGCTGAGGAATTCTGGGAGTCGAAGTCCACAAGTCATGAAGGGGCCATAGTTCTCCCATGCTGGCTGAGGAATTCTGGGAGTCGAAGTCCACAAGTCATGAAGGGGCCATAGTTCTCCCATGCTGGCTGAGGAATTCTGGGAGTCGAAGTCCACAAGTCATGAAGGGGCCATAGTTCTCCCATGCTGGCTGAGGAATTCTGGGAGTCGAAGTCCACAAGTCATGAAGGGGCCATAGTTCCCCCATGCTGGCTGAGGAATTCTGGGAGTTGAAGTCCACAAGTCATAAAAGGGCCAAATTTGAAGACCCCTGGTATAGAGTCTCCTGTTTGAGCAGGGGGTTGGACTAGAAGACCTCCAAGTTCCCTTCCAACTTCGTTACTCTATGTTTAACGCTTCTCAACCTCAGTACTTTTATAAGAAATGTGGACTTCAACACCTAAGATCTCCCAGCCAGTACAGTGGCTGGGGGATTCTGGGAGTTGAAGTCCACACTTCTTAAAGCTGCTGAGGTTAAGAATCCCTGACCTATTCTCTCCAGACTTGGCTAGCTTCTTTCTTCTCCGGTTCTCTCTGTTGGCTTTTGAGTGTCGTCATTTTTTCTTTCCCCAGTGGGAAGTTTCTTTGTGTGTACTTTTTGTGTGCCTCGCAGAAGAAAAGAGGCATCGTGAATTTCAGTTGCTCCTTGTCTAATTCCAATTTTGGACTACTTTTATCTCTTGTTTCTCCTGTTCCGACAAATCTATAGATTGACATATTGTTTTACATGCTTCGTGAGCTTTTCCATTCACTGCATTCCTCTACTAAGGATTGGTTAAAAAAAAAAAAAAAAAGGATGGGGACTAAAGAGTTTTTGGTGGAATGGTTGGTTGATTGATTGATTGATTGATATATTAAATTTATATGGTATCAGGCGACTCTGCGGTTTCCCTGTTGTTTCTTAAAGTTGCTTGAAACTGGACACGGTCTAGCACAGAACTGGGTGTTTTATGGGCCCCGGGCTACATCCTTGTCTGACCCACGTGAGGTCAGTCGGAAATTAGAAATCAAATATAAATAAGGGCACTCAGTCCGTGCACACAATACAGCTGCATTGCTTTTATTTTGTAGGCGACTGCCTACACACCTTCACAACCCTTATTGGTTCGGCTGACCACAAGAGTCCCGGTTTCTCACGTGGCCCCTTGAGAACATGAATTGTTCATCGTTGGGTCTAGCAGCATTCACGGCTCCACTTTTTTGGCAGGCCACCAACAATTGTGCAGTATTTCAGCAGGGGGTTATGGTCAAGTCTGACCCAGTGGTGAAAGTGTTGGACCCTCCTTTGAGGAGTTCAGAATACTTCTCCCTTCTCTCCCGCGGAAGCTTTTTGGGTGACCGGACTACCATTTTTTTTTCTGAACCCAAAGTATGTTATTGAGAGAAATGGGAGGCTGGAGCAGCGTTAGTGAGTGCACAGTGCCTTGAAGTACACTGAACAAGCGGCTGGATAAAAATCCAGCGAGTAAAGAAACAAAAAACCCAGTGAGTAAACAAACAAACACAATAAAATACATAGGCTGATCACGAAGGCATCTCATCTGTTCTTAACAGACCGTGTCTTGGGAGATGGATTGATTATAACTTAATCCTTCTGGTTCATGTACATAGATTGAGGGATATTTGTAAATTTGAAAGGCAGTTGAACAGAACAGAATAGAATAGAATAGAATTAGAATATATGGGGATGGGAATAGAATAGAATAGAATAAGGAATAGAATTAGGAATAGAAATAGAATAAGCATTAGCATAGAATAGAATAGAATAGAATAAGGAATAGAATTAGGAATAGAATTAGGAATAGAATTAGGAATAGAATTAGAAATAGAATTAGAAATAGAAATAGAATAAGCATTAGCATTAGCATTAGCATTGAATAGAATAGAATAGAATAGAATAGAATAGAATAGAATAGAAAGGGACCTTGGAGGTCTTCTAGTCCAGCCCCCTGCTCAAGCAGGAGGACCTATACTATCTCAGACAGGTGATTGTCCAGTCCCTTTTTAAAAACTTCCAGCAATGGAGATTTTTGTAAAAGAGAAACATTACACAATAATCCACTCACTGCCTTAAAACCTCTCTTTGGTTCACAGGCTGTATGTATATTTATGTATGCATGTATGTATGTATTATTATTATTATAGTATATGTCATCCATCTCCCGATAGGGCAAATCTTTTGCCTTTAACTGCATGAATAGTTGTGGTTGTGTTTGTGGTTGAACAGCTCTCTCTCTTTACTGCTTATTTCCTAACATATTCGAAGGATTTATTTTGAGGTTGCTAAAGGCGCTGTGGATAGGCAGGAGAAAATATCTGTTGTTTTCTGCATTTGTTGGAGATTTTTTCTTCTTCTTCTCTTCCTGCATGTGTTTCCTGCCCTCCTACATACATAGCGGCCTGTATGGCACATTACAATCCAGGCCTCCATAGACTTCCTTTTCTTGTAGAATATCAGTTCAGATATACAGAACACTCAAAAGATGCTAATAAAGTTCTGTCTATTAAGGATGGTTGTTTTGGGTTTTTGTTAAGGGAAAAAAGATTTGTTTATTTTAAAAGCAGTCCGGAATAATAACAACAACAACAATAATTGGAAGGGACCTTGGAGGTCATCTAGTCCAACCCCCTGCTCAGGCAGGAAACCTATACCATTTCGGACAAATGGCTGTCCAGTCTCTTCTTAAAAACTTCCAGTGTTGGAGCATTCACCGCTTCTGGAGGCAGGTTGTTCCACTGATTAATTGTTCTCACTGTCAGGAAATTTCTCCTTAGTTTTAGGTTGCTTCTCTCTTTGGTTAGTTTCCATCCGTTGCTTCTTTTCCTGCCTTCAGGTGCTTTGGAGGATAGCTTGACTCCCTCTTCTTTGGGGCAGCCCCTGAGATAAAGTGGTAAAGAGTGGTAAAATTAAATCTTGGAGTAACTTCAGAACATCTTAAGGAGTCTTCTTCCATCTCTCTGGTTTTCTCCTCTTCCCAAGTCAGAGGGTCTGCAGCAGGCTGTGTTTTTGTGTGCTGAGTTTTTAAAAGAATGTAAATTCACAGCGGCCAGTTTCTTTGTTGATTGTCCTTTTCAAATGGGCCATCAAAATAACTCAACTCTTAATGTAGCTTTTAATTGCTTCGATATGGAACCGGGCACCCGAAGGTAATTTCCAATTAAATTATAAATACCTTCCCATTGCTTCTGTATTATTTTTTTTATTACAGTATTACATGCTTTGCAAAAGGGGAACGTAAATTTCGATTGTTTTAATATAAGTAGATATGCTTTTAATACATACTTGTTAAGTCTCAGAATACAAAGTGGTCTTAAGCATTAAGGGGATTGTGTCGACTCGATTTGCATCTCGTAGACTCCTACAATTGACACGTTTTTGTGCAGTGCTATTTTTCATTTACTAGGATGATTATGTAATTTTATTAAACTTTATTGCCAGTATTTACATCTTGATAGATATAGTCCTCCAGTTGTGACTGTAAGGTAGCCCAGAATTAAGTTGTGGCAGTTATTAAGAAGGTCTCCATTTGACTGTGTCTGGGTTTTTTTACCTTTTTTTTTTTTTGCTGTAGTCATTAAGCAAATACCACAGTCATTAAGCAAATCTGTTTCCCCCCCAAGGCATTTTTTTTTTGCTGAAAACTAGAAGTAAATAATGGTGAATGCTCCATCACTGGAGGTTTTTAAGAAGAGACTGGACAGCCATTTGTCTGAAATGGTATAGGGTCTCCTGCTTGAGCAGAGGGTTGGACTAGATGACCTCCAAGGTCCCTTCCAACTTTATTATTATTATTATTATTATTACTAAATACATGCCAGTTGCAGAGAGCCCGAATTTTGATCACCTGACCATGGGAAGGCTTGGGAAGATCCGTCATAACTTGGGTTGTTAAGTGACTGGTTGTTAAGTGAGCATTACTGACAAAGGGGAAAAAATACTGCTGTCCCATGCTGCCTGAAATTATTTTATCAGGAAACCCAATTAGGGTTCCCTTTGTTGGAGGAAAGGTCTTCATCGTGGTTCATCCAAGCTGGGAATAAACATGGCAACTGCTTTGGGAAGAAGGTTGTAGTTTATTGGAGAGGAGAGCCAGACAGGAAGATGGTTCTGGCAGCAAGAGAAGTGAAAAAAAGGGCTGAGCACATGTGGGGAGTGGATTTTTATACTCTCTGGAGCCTTTTGTTTGGAGTTGCTTCCTGATCCTGTGGCATGGACTTTGAGGCTATTTCCTGTGTCGTGTATTCTGACCTGAGTTTGGGTCTGCCCTTTGGCCTTTGTGAGTTAATCCTACCATGTCCTGTCTCAGGTGGGGTATGCAGATTTTAGGTCTTTGTCTTCTTGATCTCCTAGCTGGGGCCTTTCTGATGGTTTACATCTGCATTTGTACAGAGCTGGCTTCTGCTTGGGGCAGAGAGACTTGGGGGCAGGGTTGCTTTCTGCTTTTAAAATCCTTTTGAGGAAATATATTTTTCTGCCCTTTTAATATTTCCTTCTCTTGGGGGCTGACTTCCCACACCTTCAAGAGTTGTTTTTAACTCTTCTTTCTTATGAAGATTTGGGAGAGTTACCTTTTTAGTTTAAGGAGGTGTCTTAAGCCAACTATGTGCTTTTTTTCTTACATTTCCCATGGTAGAAAGCAATTTAATAACTGTTTGGCAATTGGGACCCAACTTCAGAGCCTCAAAATAAGTACAAGCAGTCCTCAACTTACAACAGTTCATTTAGTGGCCGCTCAAAGTTACAGCAGCAATGAAAAAAGCGATTTATGACCGTTTTTCACACTGACGATCTTGGCAGCATCCCCAATGGTTACATGATGAAAATTCAGAGGCTTGGCAACTGGCTCATATTTATGACGGTTGCATTGCCCCCGGGGTCACGCGATCCCCTTTTGTGACCTTCTGACAAGCCAAGTCAAGGGGGAAGCCAGATTCACTTAACAACCCTGAGACTAATTTAAGAACTGCAGTGATTCACTTAACAACAGTGGAGAGAGAAAAATCGTAAAATGGGGCAAAACTCACTTAACGAATTTCTCACTTAGCAGCATAAATTTTGGGCTCCATTGTGGTCGTAGGTTGAGGACTACCTGTATTTAGAATGGGATTTCCAAACTTTTAGGTTATGGAATTTGTGCTATATTATAAGTGGTTTTTCTGTAGGTTTGGTTTTGAAATGTAGGAGATGTCCAGTGTCGCTAGGGATTGTACAGCTGTTCAGAAAGGAACAGAAGAAAGATGGGTAGTCCTCAGCGTGTGACCAAAATTGAGCCCCAAATTTCTGCCGCTAAGTGAGTCAGTGGTGGAGTGAATTTTGCCCCATTTTACGACTTTCCTTGCCATGCTTAGTAAGGGAATTACTAGAGTGGTTAAGTCAGTCATATGTGAAGTGAATCTGGCTTCTCCACTGACTTAGCTTGTCAAAAAGTCACAGAAGGGGATCACATGACCCCGGGGACACTGCAACCGTCATAAGTACATGCCAGTTGCCAAGCTTCTGAATTTTGATCACCTGGCCACGGGGATGCTGCAACGGACGTAATGTGGAAAACGGTCCTGGGTCATTTTTTTTCAGTGCCGTTGCAACTTTGAACAGTCACTTAAACAAACTGTTGTAATAAGTCGAGGACTACCTGTATAATAAAAGGGAGAAAAAAAGGCCAGCCCAGTGATCTCTCACATAAGCGCCAATTCAGGGCAGGTGGGGAGAGATCCGGGCGGAAAGATTGGAAATCCTTCCCTATTCCCTAGAACTGTGGTGGCGAACCTACGGCACGGGTGCCAGAGGCGGCACGCAGAGCCCTCTCTGTGGGCACGCTCGCCGTCGCCCCAGTCTTAGGCCTTCAGCTGGGTTTTATAAAACCTTTTCAATTTAGGCCTCCGCCGCCGTGTGCACAAAAAAAAAAAAGGTTCAATCAGTCAATTTCAACTTCTTGCAGGAAAAAAAAAGATCTCGCAAAATTGGAATTGATTGATTGAACTTTTTAGCCCCACCCAGTCTGCCGTTACCACCGCAGCCACACCCACCCAATGGGCCACACTCACCTGGCACCTGACACACATAAGTGGGTTTTGGGTTGCAGTTTGGGCACTCGGTCTCTAAAAGGTTCGCCATCACTGCCCTAGAAAGAAAGCTGGGAATTTTTCTGGCACTTTCCAAGCTGCTGCTGCTGCTTTTTTTTTTTTCTTCCCCAGACTTGCCTTGTAGAAACCAAATCCGTCTGGGTTTCCTCTCCCTTCTTGACCAGCTGTGTGGGGCTTGGCATAAATAATTCCCAGAGTGCTTTGTTCCCTAAACCAGCCATTTTCAGAGTTTTTCAGGCGGTGGAACCTGCTTAGTTTTTTTTTGTTTAAAGTTCTCCCCGAACCCCTGATCCAACCAAGCTCCGGTGGCAGAAAATTGGCTGCATTCAGTTGATTTTATTTTTTTTCTCTTTTTGATTGTACTATCTTACAGAATTCCATCCAATGTTTGCAGAAGCCCTAAGATTCTGGTTAACACAGGACCAAAATCCCTGGTCCTCGACTTACAGCTAGCTATTCATTGACTGATTGTACAAAGTTACTTTGGGGACACTAGATACAACTGGTCTTCTTCCACTTAAAACCATTCTTAAGCGACAGTTCGAAGTTACAGCGGCACTGAAAAAAAGTGACTTATGACCATTTTTCACGCTCACGACTATTGCAGCCTCCCCAAAATTCAGAGGTTTGGCAACTGGCTCATATTTAATAGTAGTAGTAGTAATAATAATAATAATAATAATAATAATAATAAATATAAATATAAATATAAATATAAATATAAATATAAATATAATAAAATATAACAAATATAATAAATATAATAAATATAATAAATATAACATAACATAACAACAAAATATTAATATTAATAATAATAAATATAATAATAAATATAATAATAAATATAACATAACATAACAACAAAATAATAATAATAATAGTAGTAGTAGTAGTAGTAGTAGTAGTAGTAGTAGTAGTAGTAGTAGTAGTAGTCGTCCAACCCCCTGCTCAGGCAGGAAACCCTATACCGTTTCAGACAAATGGTTGTCCAGTCTCTTCTTTAAAACCTCCAGTGTTGGAGCATTCACAGCTTCTGGAGGCAGGTTGTTCCACTGGTTAATTGTTCTCACTGTCAGGAAATTTCTCCTTAGTTCTAGATTGCTTCTCTCTTTGGTTAGTTTCCATCCGTTGCTTCTTGTCCTGCCTTCAGGCGCTTTGGAGAATAGCTTGACTCCCTCTTCTTTGGGGCAGCCCCTCAGATACTGGAAGACTGCTACTATGTCACCCCTAGTCCTTCCTTTCATTAAACAGTTGCTAGACATACCCAATTCCAGCAAACGTTCTTGATATGCTTTAGCCTCCAGTCCCCTAATCATCTTTGTTGCCCTTCTCTGCCCTCTTTCTAGAGTCTCAACATCTTTTTTACATCGTGGTGACCAAATCTGGACACAGGATTCCAAGTGTGGCCTTACCAAGGCCTTGTGAAGTGGTATTAACACTTCACGTGTTAATTGTAGTGACTCAATTAACAAGCGTTGTCAAGGAAGGTCGTAAAATGAAGCAAAACTCACATAACAGCTGTCTGGTTCATGGCAAGTTTAACCATTGGAAAATGTATAAAAAGGTAATTTCCCTCAGAGGAATTCAAGGTCGTAAAAGGGGGCAAAACTCACTTAAGAACTGCCTCCCTTAGCAACAGAAATTTTGGGCTCAATTGTGGGCATTAGCATGTGAATTTGGAGAGATGTCATGTCCTTGACTAAATAACCCTCTGAATAATGGTGCCCTTTGAAGGAAACTGTAGAAAAACTGAAGCCAGTTGGGTGTTTTCTAATTATTTCTTTTAATGATCAGCTTCTTAAAAATGTTGGATTACTGCTTTCAGCGGTTCAGCTGAAGCAGCCAGCAACCCAGTATTTTTCACGGACACTGTCAACCGTGCTTTTTTACTTTTAAAACAGAATTTAAAATCTACGAACTACAATTATTCCTTCCAGGGAAGCTTAGAGGGGGGAAAAAAGTGTCTCCTTTCAAGAGTTATATATCTTGTAAACGCACCATGGAGTAAATTAGCTTGAGGATGTGGCCTGGGTGGCAAATAAAAACATATATTTAAAACCGAAGCATGGACGATTTTCAATTAAAAGATCAGTTTAAAAGACTAATCTTTTAAAGACCAATATTGCTAATACAGTTAATTTTGTTTGCTTTGAAAGGGTTGCCTTTTAACTGATTATTATATTCTATAGGGTTGGAAATCTAAAGTGAATCTCTCTGGCCTCTGGCCTGAGGCACAGAGTTCAAATTGTGCTGAAGCAGCTCTCATTTCTAAGACGGATGTGTACAATCCATTTCTCCATTCTCCCTTTCCCCAAGACATTAAGCCTGTGAGCTTTGACCCGTTGCTTGGCTGTTTCTCTCCAAGGTAGCCACTCCAGTTGTGTTGAGGTTACTACCTTATCTCCAGTGGCGTTTGGAAGGTGTAGTTAAGAGACGTGGTTCAAACTATTTGCCCTTTTGGCTTCACCTCCCCACGGCCTCCTTTTAACTTTCACAGAGCTCGGATCTTGATAGAATCAAGATCACGTGAAGTATTAATAATACCACTTTACAAGGCCTTGGTGAGGCCACACTTGGAATACGGCGTCCAGTTTTGGTCCCCACGATGTAAGAAAGATGTTGAGACTCTGGAAAGAGTACAGAGAAGAGCAACAAAGAGGATCAGGGGACGAGAGGCGAAAACATATGAAGAACGGATGCTGGAATTGGGTATGTCTAGTTCAGGGGTAGGCAACCTTGGCTCTTTTATGACTCGTGGACTTGCAACTCCCAGAATTCCTGAGCCAGCTTGGCTCAACTTGGAAACCTCTCCCTTTCCCCTCAGCATGGCTGGCTCAGGAATTCTGGGAGTTGAAGTCCACGAGACATAAAAGAGCCAAGGTTGCCTACCCCAGTCTAGTTTAATGAAAAGAAGGACGAGGGGGGAACATGATAGCAGCATTCCAATATCTCAGGGGCTGCCCCAAAGAAGAGGGAGTCAAGCTATTCTCCAAAGCGCCTGAAGGCAGGACAAGAAGCAATGGATGGAAACTAGTCAAGGAGAGAAGCAACCTAGAACTAAGGAGAAATTTCCTGACAGTGAGAACAATTCACCAGTGGAACAACCTGCCTCCAGAAGCTGTGAATGCTCCAACACTGGATGTTTTTAAGAAGAGACTGGACAGCCATTTGTCTGAAACGGTATAGGGTTTCCTGCCTGAGCAGGGGGTTGGACTAGATGACCTCCACGGTCCCTTCCCACTTTATTATTATTATTATTATTATTATTATTATTATTATTATTATTATTATTATTATTATTATTATTATTATTATTATTATTATTGTTATTGTTATTGTTATTGTTATTGTTATTGTTATTGTCGTCGTCATCTTCATCATCTAGCAGAAAACAAATAAAAGGAACCAGTACAGAATTCAGGCAGCTTTTGAAGGCAATTCTTTCGTCCTTCTTGGTTCTTTTGAATCTCAGCTCACGCAAAACAAGCATAGTTTTTTTTACAGATAGTCCTCGGCTTACATCCGTTCGTCTAGTGACTTGTTTTTTAAGTTACAATGGCACTGAAAAAAGTGACCCAGGACCATTTTTCACACTTAACAAGCGTCCCCGTGGTCACCTGATCAAAATTCAAACGCTTGGCAACTGACTCCTGTTTATGACGGCTGCAGTGTCCCGCGATCCCCTTGTGCAGCCTTCCGACGAGCAAAAGCCATGGGGAAGCCGGATTCACTTAACAACCCTGTTACTAACTTTAACATCTGCGTCGATTCACTTAACAGCTGTGGCAGGAAAGGTCATAAAAGGGGGCAAAATTCCCTTAACAACCATCTGGCTTGGCAATGGAAATTGTGGGGTCAGTTGTGATTGTAAGCCGAGGACTACATTCGTTCCTTCGTTCGTTGGTTCGCTTGTTCATTCATTGGTTCGTTCATTCATTGTTTCATTCATTCGTTCTCTTACCATCACCCATCTCAATCCAATTGACTCTGTGGATCGTTACAGAGAGAAGCCTTTTCATCAGCCAGCTCAAGGCTGCCCATCCATTCTCACCTGAGATCCCAAATCTTTGCCCACCTTGGCAGTAGGATGTTTCCGTTTATCCTGCTGCTGGTTTGTTGGTTTGTTTGTTTGTTTATTTATCGGGTTTATGTGGCTGCCCATCTCAGTGAGCGACTGGAGCAACAAACATTACGAGAATGAAAAATGCAGGCAGCCCGGAAACAACCACCCAAATAGCCTGGAAGTTGAGTTCACGACAACTTCTTTTTGTGTTTTGTTTGAAACCTTTCGTTGTTTATCCAAGGAGCTTCTTCAGTCCGAGCAAGTTAGTTAGAGGGACCATAGTAATAATAATAATAATAATAATAATAATAATAATAATAATAATAATAATAATAATAATAATAATAATAGCAGCAGCAGCAGGAGGGGAAGAGGGGATGGTTTCACGTACTCACGTACTCACCTGCCCCTTGCGTGGCCCGGGTATTGGGCTGTGGCCCAGAGGTTGGGGACCCCTGCTTTACAGCGCGCTCTGAGCAGTTTACAACTTCCCCATATTGACCCCAACGGTCTGCGTCCTCGTTTTACTCAGCTCGGAAGGATGGAAGGCTGAGTCAACCTTGAACCGGTCAGAATCGAACTCCTGACTGTGGGCAGAGTTAGCCTGCAATGCCGCATTCTGACCCCTGCGCCATCACAGCTGTCAATTTACGACTTCAGTTGACACTGGAATATTTGATAGTTGAGCGAAAGCGGATGTTAAGCGGGATATAACGTGACTTTTTCGCTCAGCGGCTACTGATCGATTGTTAAATGATCTCCCGTGTTGTTAAGCAGACAGAGTAAAAGAACTGCCTGCCGGAGGGACTCGGACGAGCCCAGGGCTGAAACCCTGCGGCAGGCAGCCCTTTTGCTCTCAAAAGAGGCTGTCTGAAAAAATAATCTGTCCGAAAAGCCAGGCAGGATTTTGTTTGCATGAATGGGGGCGTTTGCAGCCAGCCCCCCCCCCCAAACACAAAAGGAGTCCTCCACATTTCTGGGGGCTGGCTGCAAACATGCCGTCTTGCAAACGCTCCGTACCAAAATCCTGCCTGGATTTCCAGATGGAGATTTTTCAGCCAGCGTCCAGAAACCAGAGAGTCCTCTCGGCAGGTGGCAGCAGCTTGTGACCTTCCCTGCCGGCTTGCCCATTGACTTTCTGGGGAAGCTGGCGGGGAAGATTGCACACGACAATAAAACACGATAGTAGGGTGCTTGGCAACCAGTCATCAGCGCTAACAGGTTGCCAAGCACCCAGATTACAAGCACATGACCATCGGGGCGCTGCAAGGGCCATAACTTCAGGCATGGGTTCTAAGTCCCTTTGTTCAGCACCGTTGTCATTTCAGACAATCACTGAATGAACGGTTGTTAGGCGATGGCCACCCGAAAGGCTACATTAGCAGAATTTTTCAAGGCTGAGAGTGCAAATCTCTTGAGCAATACAGGAGAATATTTGTAACTCAGGGTTGAAATGAGGGCTCCTTGGTGCTCTCTGTGCTTGCTTGTTTTCTTGCAGACGTTTCATGACCCGAACTAGGTAACGTCATCAGTGCTAGTAGAGGGTGGGGTTTGCTCTCAGTTTATATCATAGTGTTATAGTGTCAGGGGTGATGGTGGCGGTCTTGGAGATTCTTTGGGTTGTTTGTAGTTTGTTTGAAAGAACTATAATGATGATGATGATGATGATGATGTTGGAAGTGACCTTGGAGGTCATCTAGTCCAACCCCCTGCTCAGGCAGGAAACCCTACACCCGTGGTGGCGAACCTATGGCACGTGTGCCACAGGTGGCTCGCAGAGCCCTCTCTGGGGGCACGTGTGCCGTCGCCCCAGTCCTAGGCCTTCAGCTGGGTTTTATAAAACCTTTTTACTTTAGGTCTGCACCGCCATGTGCAAAAAAAAAAAAAAAGGTTCAATCAATCAATTTCTACTTCTCATGGGCAAAAAAAAAAAGATCTCGCAAAGTTGGAATTGATTGATTGCACTTTTTAGTCCCACCCAGTCTGCCGTTACCACCGCAGCCACGCCCACCCAATGGGCCACGCCCACCCGGCACCCGACGATACAGAAGTAGGTTGTGGGTTGCAGTTTGGGCACTCTGTCTCTAAAAGGTTCGCCATCACTGCCCTATACCATTTCAGACAAATGGCTGTCCAGTCTCTTCTTAAAAACTTCCAGTGTTGGAGCATTCACTGCTTCTGGAGGCAGGTTGTTCCACTGGTTAATTGTTCTAACTGTCAGGAAGTTTCTCCTTAGTTCTAGGTTGCTTCTCTCCTTGGTTAGTTTCCATCCGTTGCTTCTTGTCCTGCCTTCTGGTGCTTTGGAGAATAGCTTGACTCCCTCTTCTTTGGGGCAGCCCCTGAGATACTGGAACGCTCTTATCATGATACCCCTAATCCTTCTTTTCATTAAACGAGACATACCCAATTGCAGCAACCGTTCCTTGTATGTTTTAGCCTCCAGTCCCCTAATCATCTTTGTTGCTCTTCTCTGTACTCTTTCTAGAGTCTCAGCATCTTTTTTACATCATGGTGACCAAAACTGGATGCAGTATTCCAAGTGTGGCCTTACCAAGGCATTGTAAAGTGGTATTAATACTTCGTGATCTTGATCTCTATCCCTCTGTTAATGCAGCCTAGCACTGTGTTGGCTTTTTTGGCAGCTGCAGCACACTGCTGGCTCATATTTAAGTGATTGTCCACTAGGACTCCGAGATCCCTCTCACAGTTACTGCTATTGAGCAAGGTACCCCCTATACTATACCTGTGCATTTGGTTTGTCAAACAAGCTGGCAGTAAACATGCCCAACCAAAGAAACTACATGGCTGTCATCACTGACAGGACAAGCCACAAGAATGCAGGTCGTCCTCCGCTTACGACCACAGTTGAGCCCAAAATTCCTGCTGCTAAGTGAGACATTTGTTAAGGGAGCTTGGCCCCATTTTTACGACCTTTCTAGCCGCATTTTTTGTTAAGCGAGTCCCTGCAGTTAAGTTGCCCACACGGCTGTCAAGTGAATCTGGCTTTTCCCCCATCGACTTTTGCTTGTCAGAAGGCCGCGAAAGGGGGAATCACGTGACAACCCCCCCCCCCCGGGACACGGCCACCGTCGTACGTCCGAGCCGGTTGCCGAGCATCTGAATTTGGATCCCGTGGCCGTGGAGATTCTGTAAGGGTCGTTAAGTGTGAAAAATGGTCGTCGGTTTACTTTTCTCAGTGTTGTCGTAACTTTGAACGGTCACTAAACGAACTGTTGTAAATCGAGGAAGGCCCGTATTAACTGACGGCAAAGCCCACTCCCTTTTAGTCCTGGTGGTGTTACCTATTTCGAGTGATGAAGCGTCTGCAAGAACACAGCCAAGCTCAGAAATATCCTATCATTGCCTGAGAAGGGTGTGTGTGTGGGTGTGTGTGTCACTTCTGAGGCTCTTTTTCCACCCATTATGCAGCTGCATGTGTATGGCCCTTCTTATGTGGCCTCTCTTATCTGACTGTTCCCTAGACAGCATCTCCTCTCTCCCCCCCCCCATTCCAGTGTCATTCGCATGCACCACTACAACACCCCAGAAAGTGTGATGGAAGACACACACACACACACACAAACACAAGATGGTCCAAACACCCAAAACCATTCAGATTTGTTTGGGTTAAGCCAAAGCCCATTTTTCCCCATCCATTCCTCCCCTCCCAGTCTGATGCTGGGTTTCTCTCTCTCTCTTTTTTTTTGGAGCCGTAGCTAATAAACCATTATTAAAACCAGTTGCGAATGCTGTGGAAATTCTCAACCTTGCTCCTTTTTGCAGGCCGTTAACTGGATTTTTTTTGATATCTCTCCGTGGCTCCTAAGTGGTTTTTTGACCGGCGTGTTATTTATTTTAAGTTCAAAGTTACTCTAATGCTTTCTGTTTGGGAGTTGTGTTTGTGCTACGGCCTAGCAAAAAAGCTGCTTTTCAAAGAAAACTGATTTTTCAGACCTCCTGGATTGGGAATAAAGATTCTTTCAGTGTCACCCTAAAACTTTTTTTTGCTCCTTATTTTCAAAGTCCAGTCAGGTTTCAAGTCCTGCTTTGATCTGATGGCTCCTTTCTTTTTTTCTCTTTGTGATATGCTGCCCACCCACCCCCTGGATGTGACTGCAATTGGAAAATACACATTAGCTGCACAGTGTCTAATTTTTAAACGTGGAAATCCATTGAGTGTGTTTCTTTCATTAGTTTCCCCCTCCCCCGAGAAACGCATTCACATTTTCCTGCATTGGGGTGACTTCTTATATAAGGAGCAGAATCCTAAATCGTAAGGTTTGAAGAGACCTTCACAAGACCTGTGGCGGGACTCCCTGGTCATGTGATCAAAATCCAAACACTTGGCAACTGGCATGTACTTATGACGGTTGCACAGTGTCCCCAGGGTCACGCGATTCCCCCTTTTGCGACGTTCTGACAAGCAAAGTCAATGGGGAAGCTAGATTCACTTAACAACCATATTTAAAAGGACGCAACAGATTACAATTGAACAGCGATGGATGCTGGTGGCCTCACATACCGTACTATTCTCTTAAGGGCTGACAAGTAATTCAGCACGAAAGTCCAGCAGGGGTAGGCAACCTTGGCTCTTTTATGACTCGGGGACTTCAACTCCCAGAATTCCTGAGCCAGCATGAGGGAAACTTTGGCCCCTTCATGACTTGTGGACTTCAACTCCCAGAATTCCTCAGCCAGCATGGGGGGACTACGGCCCCTTCATGACTTGTGGACTTCAACTCCCAGAATTCCTGAGCCAGCATGAGGGAAACTTTGGCCCCTTCACGAATTGTGGACTTCAACTCCCAGAATTCCTGAGCCAACATGGGGGAAGCTTTGGTCCCTTCATGACTTGTGGACTCCAACTCCCAGAATTCCTGAGCCAGCATGGGGAAAACTTTGGCCCCTTCATGACTCGGGGACTTCAACTTCCAGAATTCCTGAGCCAGCATGAGGGAAATTTTGGCCCCTTCATGACTCGTGGACTTCAACTCCCAGAATTCCTGAGCCAGCATGAGGGAAATTTTGGCCCCTTCATGACTTGTGGACTCCAACTCCCAGAATTCCTGAGCAGCATGGGGAAAACTTTGACCCCTTCATGACTTGTGGACTTCAACTCCCAATTCCTGAATTCCTGACTTCAACTCCCAGAATTCCTGAGCCAGCATGAGGGAAACTTTGGCCCCTTCATGACTTGTGGACTTCAACTCCCAGAATTCCTGAGCCAGCATGGGGGAAACTTTGGCCCCTTCATGACTCGTGGACTTCAACTCCCAGAATTCCTGAGCGAGCATGGGGGAAACTTTGGCCCCTTCATGACTCGTGGACTTCAACTCCCAGAATTCCTCAGCCAGCATGGGGGAAACTTTGGCCCCTTCATGACTTGTGGACCAACTCCCAGAATTCCTCAGCCAGCATGGGGGAAACTTTGGCCCCTTCATGACTTGTGGACTCCAACTCCCAGAATTCCTGAGCCAGCATGGGGAAAACTTTGGCCCCTTCATGACTTGTGGACTTCAACTCCCAGAATTCCTCAGCCAAGCTGAGCCATGCTGGCTCAGGAATTCTGGGAGTTGAAGTCCACGAGTCATAAAAGAGCCAAGGTTGCCTACCCCTGGTCCAGGGTATCCTATTTGCTATGCAAAAATCAGATTGTGCAATAGATGGCAGCAAGGAGTATTGGGGTAAAGGTAGTCCTCGGCTTACGACTACAGCTGAGCCCAACATTTCAGTTGCTAAGCAAGACAGTTGTTAAGTGAGTTTTGCCCCATTTTACAACCGTTGTGCCACATTGTTAAGCGAACCACTGCAGTTGTTAAGTTAGATACACGGTTGTTAAATGAATCTTGTCTTCCCCACTGACTTTGCTGGTCAGAAGTTCGCAAAAGGGGGATCACGTGACCCCCAGGGACGCTGCGACCGTCATAAATACAGGCCAGTTGCCAAGTTTGGGACATTTTTTTTAGGCAGCATTTTCAGTTTGCCAACGGCTTGAGTCGCACGTCAAAGCTATTACTTTTACGTCAAAGCGATTACATTTAGAACACAAAGTCAGCTGTTAGGCCTTTTTCCGTGCATGTCATTTTATGCTCTATAAATAATAGCTTTGATTTTCTGCCCAATAGGTGCAGAAAAAAGGTTGAAGAATTCTTTTTTCTTTTTTTTTTTAAATCCACCCTAGTAATCTGATTCTTCTCTACAGGTCTAACCAAGGAGAATGAGGAAATTGTGTTGATGTTATTCTCTTTTAGCACATCTGTGTATTTGTCTGTCTAAGCTGGCTTCTCTGCGAACAAAAGAGATTTCAGACCATGCTTTATTTTGCAGATTATGCTTCACTGGCTTTTACCAATGAGAAGGAGGCCCTTTAAACATTTTTACGCAAACATATTCCTCCACTTTACATCAGGGTATCCAACTTTGGCAACTTTTAAGACTTGTGGACCTCAATTCCCAGAATTCATGCTGGCTGGGGAATTCTGGGAGTTTGAAGTCCACAAGTTTTGAAGTGGCCAAGGTTGGACACCCCTGCTTTACATTGTGGAAGGAATGCACAACTATCAGTTTTAATGCTAAGGTTAAAAACAAATCATGGTGTTTTTTTAAAATACTTTTTAATTGGGGATACCATGGAGAGGTCCTAAGGGACTGCAAGGCAAGCAACTTCAAATAAATAGTGGTAAGAATAACAATAACAATAATAGAGTTGGAAGGGACCTTGGAGGTCAGCTAGTCCAACCCCCTGCTCAGGCAAGAAACTCTTTACCATTTCAGACAAATGGCTGTCCAATCTCTTCTTAAAAACTTCCAGTGTTGGAACAATCACAACTTCTGGAGGCAGATGGTTCCACAGATTAATTGTTCCAACTGTCGGGAAATTTCTCCTTAGTTCCAGGTTGCTTCTCTCTTTGGTTAGTTTCCATCCGTTGCTTCTTGTCCTGCCTTCAGGTGCTTTGGGGAATAGCTTGACTCCCTCTTCTTTGGGGCAGCCCCTGAGATACTGGAATGCTGCTATCATGTCCCTCCTCGTCCTTCTCTTCATTAGACTAGACATGCCCAATTCCAGCAACCCGTTCATTATATGATGTACAAGTAGGCCTAAAAAACATAAAAGCCATATAAAAAATTACAATAGGGGGCAGTTAAAATTAAAATAATTAACATAAAATAAAAATTAAAAAAAAGCAAAGGAGGGGCCTTCAGGATGCCAGCCAACTCCTTGGCTGCCTGTTCCTCCGTGGGTCCCAAGTGAGTCTCTTTGAGCATTTCTGAAAAGCCTGGAGGGTGGGCTGCCACCTCCCCTCCTGTGGGGGGAGAATGTGCCAGGGGGCAACAGCAGAGAAGGCTCCCTCTTTCCTGCCTCCAAATTCTTCAACCGATAGGGTCTTCAGCATGCCATCCCTTCCTGACCGAGTGGGATGGGCTAATGTAATGGGGCAAAGATGGCTGCACAGGTAACCTGGCCCCATGTCACCTAGGGCAGAGGTCCCCAACCTTTTGGGCACCAGGGACCGGTAACGTGGAGAGAGGTTTTTCCACGGACCGGAGGGGGCGTGGTTTTGTGCGCTGCCTGCATCCTGCGGATGGAGCTTTGCTTGTTTGTGCGGACCGGTTGTTAGCATGCCGCGGCCCGTTACTGGTCCATGGACCGGGGGTTGGGGACCCCTCACATAGAGCTTTAAAGGTTGAATTGGACCCGGAAGCAGTCCCTGAATACACCTCGCCATCCAATATAGAGTTGCTTGCAGTTGCCCGTAGGCATCGCCACCTACCTACGCCGGGAAGGGTTTGATGGGTAAGCATAGTTTGCAGATGGCTGAAGACTGGCTGACGGACGTGCACACCTCCCAAATCCCAACTTTGCGTTGTATGGAGATGCGCGTCCCGCAGGCCGATTGGTTGATCCGACTTCCTGTTGGCAGCTGGGCGGAAGGCAAGGCCCGTTCCAAGCAGCACAACGGAGCGGATAGGTATAAATGCAGTAGCTGTGCATCCATCTCCCAACGACAGAGGCATACATTCCCTGACATGCAGTGACAGAGAAGTCTAATCTAGGTTTCCGAGGCCTGCCAAGATTTAGAATAGAATAGAGCTGGAAGGGACCTTGGAGGTCTTCTAGTCCAGCCCCCTGCTCAAGCAGGAAAACCTATACCATCTCAGAGAGGTGATTGTCCAGTCTCTTCTTGAAAATTTCCAGTGATGGAGCGCCCACGATTTCTGCTGGCAAGCTGTTCCACTGGTTGATTGTCCTCACTGTCAGGAAGTTTCTCCTCAATTCCAGGTTGTTTCTCTCTTTGATCAGTTTCCAACCATTCTTTCTCGTCCTGCCCTCTGGTGCTTTGGTGAACAACCTGACCCCCTCTGCCTTGTGGCAGCCCCTCAGATACTGGAATACTGCTATCATGTCTCCCCTATTTCTTCTTTTCTTTAGACTAGCCAAACCCAAGTCCCGCAGCCGTTCTTCATATGTTTTGGTCTCCAGGCCTTGGATCATCTTAGTTGCTCTTCTCTGAATTTTTTCCAAACTCTCAACATCTTTTTTGTGATATGGGGACCAAAATTGACTGCAGCATTCCAGGTGTGGCCTCACTAGGGTTTTTATAAAGCGGTACTAATACTTTGCGTGATCTTGATTCTATGCCTCTGTTTATGCAACCCAGGATTGCGTTAGCTTTTTTTGGTTGCTGCTGCACACGGCTGGCTCATGGTCAAGTGATCGTCCACTAGGACACTACATTTCACTGGAATGACAAAAACATATTGTGATGCCCTCATGCAAGCTTCCATCCCTTATGTATTTGTGCGCCGCGTTCTGAACATTTGTGCACAACCGGTGGAGTTTGTGTCATTTGCTGCTCTCTTCTCCCCGTAGGCGCCGGCGGGCATGGCCCATTAGCTGAATTAGTCTTGTAGAATTCTGTTGGGACGCCTTGTCCTGGATCCTTCGGACAATTAAGCGTAGTAATGAGAAGAGACATCAAAATGCCACCAAGAAATCTCAATGCATCTTTGGCCCAAGTCATTTTAAGACATACATTCAAGCGTTTACGTTTCACATTGCCATAGTGATAGTCTTATCTTTTTCCTGTTAAAAAGCAATTAAAAACGAACTCAGGGTTGTTGTTTTTTCCTGTGGGAAGGTAATTAATGAAATGCCTCTTAATTAGGTTAGAAACCCACATCAAGTCTTTTGTGCCATATCGTTACCAGTGGATACTATGGATGAATATATATGTACGTGTGGTGTGTATAGCAACAGCATTCAGACTTTTATACTGCTTTATAGTGCTTTACAACAGTGGACCTCGACCTTTCTGGTTCCACGGACTGGCAGTGGGGAGAAAGGAGAGGGGGATAGTTTTGTGTGCGCCCACCACTTGCACAAATGAAGCTTTGCGTGCTCACCTGCTGCTTGCGCGGCCCGGTTCCCAATGGGAGTTGGGAACCTCTGTTTTACAGCATTCTCTAAGAAAGTGGCCCCCAACCTTTTGGGCACCAGGGACCGGTTCTGTGGAGAGAGGTTTTTCCACGGACCGCAGAGGCATGGTTTTGTGTGCTGCCTGCATCCCGCAGATGGGGTTTCGCTTGTTTGTGTGGCCTGGCTTCTGGCATGCGGCAGCTCTGTGCTGGTCCACAGACCAGGGATTGGGGACCCCTGCTCTAAGAGGAGTAGAGCAGAGCAGAACAACAGAACAGAATAGAATAGAGCTGGAAGGGACCTTGGAGGTCTTCTAGTCCAACCCCCTGCTCAAGTAGGAGAACCTATACCGTCTCAGACAGGTGAATGTAGTCTCTTCTTAAAAATCTCCAGTGATGAGCGCCCACGATTTCTGGTGGAAAGCTGTTCCACTGGTTAATTGTCCTCACTGTCAGGAAGTTTTGGCCTGGAGACCAAAATATACGAAGAACGGCTGCGGGACTTGGGTTTGGCTAGTCTAAAGAAAAGAAGAAATAGGGGAGACATGATAGCAGTGTTCCAGTGACATCTATCCAGCTATCATGTTCCAGAGACATGATAGCAGTGTATCTGAGGGGCTGCCACAAGGCAGAGAGTGTCAGGTTGTTCACCAGAGCACCGGAGGGAAGGACGGTTGGAAACTGATCAAAGAGAGAAGCAACCTGGAATTAAGGAGAAACTTCCTGACAGTGAGGACAATCAACCAGTGGAACAGCTTGCCTCCAGAAATCGTGGGCGCTCCATCACTGGAGGTTTTTAAGAAGAGACTGGACAGTCACTTGTCTGAGATGGTATAGGTTCTCCTGCTTGAACAGGGGGCTGGACTAGAAGACCTCCAAGGTCCCTTCCAGATCCTATGCTATCCTATCACTTAGAAGTTCTTTGTTATGGCCCAGGTGGTCAAGGCAAGGCAGGCCTTTAGAGAGTCCTTTATTGTCCTGAAGAAGTGTTCAACCAGCGGCCCTCGAATGACCAGTAGGCTCCACCCTATGCTACCCTGAAGGCAGCCACCCTCAGTCCCCCAAACAACAGAGCCCATGTTACCAGGAAAGTCCACAAGGCAAAGTCCAGGTAGGAGAGAAATGGCCGTCCTCAGGGCAACGACAAGGTACAAGGCCAAAGGCCGTTCTTGAAGGTAAAGCCAAACAAAAGGGCAAAAGCAGTTCACAAGGTTAGGGGTAAGACAAACGGCAATCCTCGAAGCAAGGCAAGAAGGCACAAGTCAAAGCCGAGGGAGTGTAAGCCCAAACAAAGACTAGCTCCTCACGGCTTCTCCTTAAGTTACTCCCCTCCAGGTGTTCCTTGTGAGGAGGGGTGGGGCGGCCTCCTTCCGAGTAGCCTTGCAGCCCTTCTCTGAGCTTGCCTCTGCTCCGCTCTCCATGCCCTTGGATCAGTGGAGGAGGCAGCTGTTCCTCATCAGAGGAGATTGGCTGCCTATCAGCCCCAGTGCCCGTCAGCAGCCGATCCTCACTTGTGTCTGTGCAGGCAGGCAGTTCTTCGTCTGGTCAACCACCTCCCCCAATGCTTGTGGGGCCCGGGACAGCATCGTCCTCGGCCCCTGGCCTCTCCAAACAGGCCAAGGGAAACGTGCCATCCCTGTCGGATGGTCCAGTTCTTCTTCTTCTTCTTCTTCTTCTTCTTCTTCTTCTTTCTTCTTCTTCTTCTTCTTCTTCTTCTTCTTCTTCTTCTTCTTCTTCTTCTTCTTCTTCTTCTGCTTCTGCTTCTGCTTCTGCTTCCGCTGCTTCCGCTTCTTCTGCTTCTGCTTCTTCTTCTTTCTTCTTCTGCTGCTTCTGCTTCTTCCTTTCTTCTTCTTCTTCTTCTTTTTTTCTTCTTTTTCTTCTTCTGCTTCTGCTGCTTCTGCTTCTTCTTTTCTTTTTCTTCTTCTTCTTCTGCTTCTGCTTCTTCTTCTTCTTCTTTTTATGAGTCTTCATTTCACAACCTTAAGGACTTTTTTTTGCCCTTTTTAAAAAAAAAAAACCCTTTCATTATTCATGTATAATTATCATAATTTTGAAAGAAAGAATCTTTTCTGCATAAGCAGTGCAAAGGACGGCTTCCTTTCATATGCGTTCTTTGGTTTCTCTGCTCATAGAATTCATTCTAATGATAAAACGTTCCTAATATATACGGTTGTGTATATGCGTAGAAATTCTTCTGCCCTACAAAAAAAGTTTATGAATTGTTTCCAGCTTTGAGATATATATAAGTTGCACACAGAACACATACTTTTTTAAAAAAACAAGTTTTCGAGTTATAATATGGGGCAACATCGTATATAAAAACGTGGAGGAAGTCACCTCCATTTGTGAAATATTTTTTTGGGGGAAAAAAACATCCATCTGATGTCTTGGTGTTTGCCAGTGACTTTTAAAGTCAGTATAAATTTTAATTAAGCACTCTTCCTTCTATGAATGGAAATTCATGAGTTACCTTGCACAACTTTAGCTAATTTTACACATGAGTATGCAAAGGCCTTGTCAAAACTCCCTAGCGAATTAATCAGCCCCAAACTGCTAAATGTGAATTGTATGAGACAAGATTATTATTTTCGGCAAAGGAAGCGTGGCAGCAGCGATGTGTAGATATATAACAAGATACCTTCTTAGATTTGGGAACAAAACATAGAATTGATTAGTGTTTGTGCAACAGTAACGACCAACCAGAGATTATTAGAAATCCCAGAGACTTTATAAGGAGTTGCACAAATGATGAGAAATTGAATCCCTGTGTTCACAGACACTTTTTAACACAAGGACCCATGTATCAGCTATTTTGAGAATTTTTCTCAAAATGCTCTGTATTTCTTTGACCGGTTTGAATGGAAATTCTGGGAACTAAAGTATGGAGGGTAGTTGTTGTAGTAGTAGTAGTAGTAGTAGTTGTAGTAGTAGTAGTAGTAGTAGTAGTAGTAGTAATAATAATAATAATAATAATAATAATAATAATAATAATAATAATAATAGGAAGGGACCTTGGAGGTCATCTAGTCCAACCCCTGCTCAGGGAGGAAACCCTGTACCATTTCGGACAAATGGCTGTCCAGTCTCTTCTTAAAAACTTCCAGTGTTGGAGCATTCACCGCTTCTGGAGGCAGGTGGTTCCACTGGTTAATTGTTCTGACTGTCAGGAAGTTTCTCCTTATTTCCAGGTTGCTTCTCTCCTTGGTTAGTTTCCATCCGTTGCTTCTTGTCCTGCCTTCAGGTGCTTAGGAAAATAAGTTGACCCCCTCTTCTTTGTAGCAGCCCCCCAAATATTGGAGGACTGCTATCATGTCACCCCTCGTCCTTCTCTTCATTAGACTAGACCAGGGCTAGGCAACCTTGGCTCTTTTATGACTGGTGGACTTCAACTCCCAGAATTCCTGAGCCAGCCATGCTGAGGAGAAAGGGAGAGGTTTCCAAGCTGAGCCATGCCAGCTCAGGAATTCTGGGAGTTGAAGTCCACGAGTCATAAAAGAGCCAAGGTTGCCTACCCCTGGACTAGACATACCCAATTCCTTGTATATTGTATCCCTTATAAAGTGGTGTCCCTTATAAAATTTCCCAAGTCACAATTACACCCTTGTCACAGAGAACTAGCAGTGGTTCCCAATGGTTACCTTTCCTCACAGCTCTCTCTAGTGCCACACTCTTTCTAGTGTCCAGGAGCACCCCAGATCTTGGCTGATTATCAGTGGCCCTAATTTTCAAAGCAACAATAACAATGGGGGGGGGGAGGAAAGCATTTCTGAATCGGTTCAGACTTCATTTTCCTCTGTTCAGCCTGAGCTACTGAAAAAAAAACATGGCTGAAATCTCTCTGCCCACTCACCCTGTGTTATTATTGTGTCTTCAGCTTTCAGAAGCCTCCGGGCTGTTCTCCATTTTCCACAATTTGCAGGGAGGTGGTTACTGTGCCAGTGTCTCGTTCCCACTGGTCTTTGATCAAGCTCCATGAAATAGGAGATGCGGGGGGGGGGGGAAGAATAGCTGTTTGTAGCTGGCCATCCGGGAAGACGTTGCTTGCAGCAAGCTTAAAAAGCAGACGAGGGGTCCTCCATGTCATTAGCTGGATTGACTTTTCAGCCTAGCTTCCCCACCAAGGGGATTGCGAAGGGGATTGTGGAGACGTCAGACATTTTGCAAAGGGTTGTGTCCCTGTGGAAAGGAAACCGTTACGACGCTGAGCCGTCGCTTGAAGAGGCATTTCTTTGTTCGTATCAGTTGGACATTTTTATTTGATTTCTTTTTTCCAGGTCTATTCCAGACGGGGGCATTTTGCCAGGGGTGTTTGGAAAAAAAAGCGATTCGCAAAATTGACCATACCACATACAGAATGGATTGATTGATTGATTGATTGATTGACTGACTGACTGACTGATTAGAGGCCATGAATTTATTTTTTTCACTCCAATCGACTAGATTTTCTCCATGATGATCTATCCCCAACACTAAAATTCTGTGTGTGGGTGTGAGAGAGAAAGTGTGACGGGGGAGGGGGGAGGAAGGAAGGAAGGAAGATGGGAGGGAGGGAGGGAGGAAGG